>CABFWB010000189.1:286742-320983 GCA_902151455.1 Timema bartmani
GGGGGGGGAGGTATTTTTGGAAATATATTGCCGGTTTGGTTTTATAATTTCTTAGGGCCATTGTTTACTTTATTTTGATTTCTCGAATTTTCACGATTCATTTTTTAACTTTAGAGATGGAATTGAGATTATTTTTTTCTTAAATTTTCGAGTCTCGCATGTCCCTAATTTATACAAGCATTTGACGCTTATTATATAAATGCTTAGATCTAACAAATCAAAGGTCTTATATATTCACAGTGAACCTGAATGCCTTTTTTTTAATGTAAATAAACTATTAATAAAAATACTAAAATGTTATATTATAGGGATGTGGAAAATAGTGTTTAACTTGTAATACATATTTTTAGGATGTTTTTCTCAAACACTTTTTTTCTGTTGCTCTTTATCTATACAACCTTGTACGAGATATTAAACTTTTTTTTACAAAAAAAAAAAATCCTGAAAAAACTCTTAACTTCCTCAGTAATCCTAACTCCTTTTTTAAAGTAAGACTGTTTAAACAGAGGGAAAGGGGTAGGTAAATTAAATTATACATGTGAAAAATGTATCAGAAGATGTATTTTGGATACCACATTGTTTGTTCTGATATTAATATTTATTTTAAATCTGGTGTGCGTTAGTTAAAGATGGGTCAAATTAGAACAAGGAAACTTGGTCAACTTTACTAGGGTAATTCTTGAAGGTTCTATTAAAAAAAAAGTATTAACCAAATATTAACCACTTTTGTTATGTGAGTGGTTCATTTAGTTTAATGGTCTGCAGTCTGGTTAAGTTTGACCTCTAATAAATTATGTTGGATTGAACCACCTAGAAGTAATATAGTAGGTATCTAAAACAAAAAGTTTTTTCTATGAATCTTGGAGATAATTTTTAAAGTTGGGTAAAATCTATTTTAAGAATCTTGGGAATAATGATGAACATAAAAGCGAATTTAAATATAATGGAATTATAGAAAATAGAATTAACTAAATAGTATTATTTTTCATTCCTTGTTATAATCCACTCTCATTAATTATAATGTTAATACATCCAGTTAAGTGTTTAATTAATGCTATGGGGTCTAGTTGTTAAGTTATACTACTATAAAGCCACATGGCTCACTCACTCACTCACTCACTGACAATGTTTACCCGCTTCTAGCCTGTAACCAACTGGAAAATTCCCAAAGTTAAAAATTTAAATTTTAACACCCGAAAAAAATTCAAAATGGCGGATCAACCTTAAAGTCGATGCGGACCTTTCTTTGGAGGTCTCTTGTGGCTGAACGGATTACACCAGCATCCACGGATTTGGCAAGATCCACAAGTTTGGTCCTATTACTTTTTGTCTTGTCTCCATCAATCATACCTTAGATTTTGATTTTAGGTAAATTTTGCACATTTTTTAATTTTCTGAAAGTTATGGGACAGCTAGAATCATAAAATTTGGCAGGCATATTGGCACAAGTGTGCCAAATTTGATGATTCTAGCTGCCCTATAATTCTGAAGAAACTAAAATAATGTGTGAAAAATACAATACAATACCAGTAACTTTAAGTTGTTGCGTTCAAAACAATGCTGATTTTGACATGATGACATGAACTTTAGTTAGTTTTTTTAAGCTTTAGCTTAACACCAAGGTATGTTAAAATTTGGAGAGTACTTAGGTTTTATCTTTATAAGGAAAACCTCTTTTCTCTTTGAGATAAAATTGTATTATATTTGGAAGGTAGAGGAAAGGTGAATAGAAACATACAAAAGGGGACCAATTCACTTCACACTTTACATTGCTGCCATTGGACCAAAAGGTGGTTACCTCTTAAATAAAATCGATCGGCACCGCCCAATCCTTTGACCTAGGTTTCATTCTATCAGAACTCATCAGGGAGTATTGTGAAACTTGCAAAGAAACCTAGGTCTGGGGATTGGGCGGTGATGATCAATTTTCTTTAAGAAGCAACCATTACCTTTTTGTCCAATGGGAGCAATGTAAAGTGTGAACTGTGTTCTTTTCATTATAAAAGCCATATTGTGTTTGTCCCCTTTTATAGGTTTCTATCCACCTTTCCTGTACCTTCTTCCAAATATAATACTTTAGGTTTTAAGGGTTTCATCCCTTATGTTAACAAAAATATACTGTATTAAAGAGATGTTGGAAAAAAAAAAGTGGGACCACCTGGTAAGTTGGAGAGTAAAGTTAAAATGAATAATTTTAAATGGCACAAAATAATATTTTAGCCTTTATTTAAAAAAAATAATTACATAAGTCATTATTCATTGTCATGTCTAACAATTCTATAACCTTAATCATCTATGTTTGTTGGGCCACCAGTTTATTTGTTAAATTCTAACACCCACTTTTTAGTTGTCTATTTTATTTACTATCTGACAAATATAATTTTCTACAGATATATAAATATGTATCAGAATAATTTGGTGTAGATTGTTTTTTAGACAAAAACAAAATACAATTAGTTTATCTGTGTCATCCATCTTATGGAAAAAAGTCAATAAAAAATTCTTGTTAGTGTTAAACTTTACAGATAGCCTTGGGTGCAATCTTTTGTCATATAACTGAATATGCAAAATACATTAACTTAAGTATACTACACCCAAAATCAAACAGTAAAACATAAAAAATAATGTTGTGTTGATTTAAATGTTATTTATAATTTTTTTAAATTTGTATTTGGAAGAAGGTACAGGAAAAGTGGATAGAAAACACACAAAAGGGAACAAACACAATAGGATTTTTAGAGTAAAAAGATCACAGTTCACACTACTTTGTTGACACAGGACAAAGAATGGCTGCCTATTTAATATCCACCTTTCCTGTAACTTCTTCCAAATACATTTTCCCTATAGACATATATTTTAAAACACGGAATAATGAAAGAAAATTAATAAAGTAGTATAGCTACTGAAATCTCGGCAATCTGGTTGCTAATTTAACTAATTCAACTGAGGTGACCTGGCGGTCTAGGGGTAAGGTGTCGGACTTCTGTGCTGGGTGTCCGGGGTTCAATCCTCGGTCACGGCACAGATTTATCTGATTGCCAAACCCTTCCTTCACCTCTGACACGGCGTGTATTAATCACAACTTGTGAATGTGAGGAATGCCAGGCCTCCACCGTGGTTCGGATTCCACGTTAAACTGTAGGTCCTCCATTTCATCTCACAATCACCCTACCATTACACATTAGCTTAAGTGCGTATAACCCGAACGGGTAGTAAGACACGGTGCTAATAATAATAACTAATTCAAAATAATAACAAAATTAAGAACTTTTGGAGATAAACAATCAAATAGAACAAAGCTTTTACACAATAAAAATGTAGGCTTAGGATGAGGTGAGAGGGAAAGCAAGTTAAGGTTTGTATTATATTAGTTTTTATAAGAAAACACAGTTTTGCCCACAATAAATAAAATATTGTTTCAGCAACTATGTTTCTGAGGCTGTACTGTCTAACCCTCTACTCTCACAGTAGACTAGACTGCCAATGACTGGGAGATCAAGGTTTGAATCTTGGTTTGGTGTACTGTGGGTGTTTTTTCCAAAATGGTTTTCCACTCTCCATGGAAAGTCAGGTGAATTTCTTCCAAACATAACCTTTCTAATCCCTAAAGCCCTTAAAATAGTTAATATATAAGCATATAACCTAAATGGGTAGTAAGACATGTGCTTAAAACAATACTATGTTAGTTTAATTTTCTACTTGAGTAATCTCAATCAGTTGTATAATATCTGCCATGGGCATCAAGGTATTTAGACATGAAACTTTTCTCTTAATTTAAACATTTTTTGATGAATTCCCCAATACTTATTGCAGATGTGCAACAACTGTTGAGGTTTATATAGTTATGTTGAACTCCCTAAATATATTTAGGACAACATTTTATTTATTGTGGCAAAAAAAAAAAAGTGTCAAAGTTCATATTTTGGTAGTTTTTTTTATCTAAGAGTTCCTTCCATCTCACCTTAAAAGTTCAAATTATAAAACAAGCCATTACACTTATTTTCAGAGCACATAACCATGTTTACTTCAAATAACTTGCCCCCTTTTTTTCTGTCGACAAAAATTGGGTGCATGATATATGCGAGGAATTATGAGGGAGAACACTTGTTAGTGGATACAACAAGTTATATTATGAATAAGTATTGACAAATGACTCGCTGTAAACGATAGTGTTACTAACTCACTAATGGGAATGAAAAATTATTCAACAGATAGAAAAACACTCCAAACAAAAGAAAGCACTGTATAGAAGCAATCATTGACAGTTAACAAGACCAAAAATACATTTGACCAGCACAGAAACTAGTGCTGCTGCTGAAAACGGATGAAGATACTTAACAAACTTACCAAAATTATGGTTGTGTTAATGTCAATGTCAGAAATTTATGTGAAATATATGCATGCAAATCAGTATTTAACAGAAAAGAACCCACTTTGTTAGATGGTCTAAGATTGTAAGGAGTTATGCAGTTCAGTCTATTGTGAGAGTAACTCCTTATGTTGGGAAGATTGGTGTTTGAACCTTGGTTGAGTGTACTAAGGGTGGTTTTGTCAAATGGTTTTACACCCTCCCTCCATGTAAATTCAAGTATATTAACTCTAAATTTAGCCTTCCTCATACCTAAAACACTAGCGCAATTAGTACATATGCATATAACCCAAATGGGTAGTAAGAGGCAGTGCTAAAATAACAAGACGATAACTTTCACTTAGGGGAAGTTAGTTGAAGTGCTTCCATTAAACCAAAGGCTGGCCCTCTCCGTATAGTGGTGAGCATTATTGGCTACTGCTAGAAAGGTCCAGGGTTCCATTCTTGACCGTACCATAGGTATTTTTCCCCAAGGGGAATTGTTTCTATGGTTGTCATAGTTGCTTAATTAGACTTAAATTAGGTTTTAGACTTCTACTGGCACATCATTACAAAATAACCTCACCTACATGGTAGCTCAACCTCAGAAGACTGTTAAATATGTGTCACGGCCAGTAGAAAACCAGGCAAAAATAAAAAGTGCTCTCTAAACTAATTTTAATAAGGGGGTGGGTATAGTCTGCTACCTCCTCAATGTTAAAATGGGATCATATCCTTTTAATTTCAATATTTTCTTTCGCTTGTATTTTAAAACAGGTTTGGGCTATATGCATTTTAATTACTCCAATGCAGGTAGGAATTATGAAGATATAATTTAGATTAAATGTACACACATTTGTATGGAGGGACATTGGGAAACACTGCCTCAGTACATCCGGCTGGAATTTGAACCCTGAAGTTAGTGGCAAACCAGTTTAGATAAGGGTTTCAAATCTTAACCTCCCTATCATTGGCAAACCACAGACAAGACTGCCTACCTAGACCAGAATGGAATGGGCCAGTTTCGCATATGAAATTGGCCCATTCCATTCAAGTTAAATGGGTTGTGTTTAGTATAGTGCAGCACTTGGAGACATAATAAGTCAACTTTGAAACTGGCCCTTAGTTTGTGTGTCCATAAAGGTATATTTCAAATGCGTACTTTACAGAGTATAAAGTATAAATATGTAACTATTTAGTATCCATACAAAAGTTTGAATATTTTCTATAAAAATATCTCTTCAGGTTTTTAATATGATATATGAATTAGGTTTTAAACCCGCCTTATCGGCTGAAAGAAAAATCTTACCCAACCTAACCTTAAATCAGTCATGATGCATGTAAGATTAGGTTTTGTTAGATTGTAATTAATAATATACAAACGAATTATAATAATAAATTAAAGCACAATTTTTTAGTATGTTACTTTCTTGATACAAAATTCCCCTTTTTCCAGAAGAGTAGTATAGAGGAATTAAATTTATCATAAAAATGACTTCTGTTTAGAACATGAACTTGATGTAGAAATTAATAATGATTAAGGAAGAAAAAGAGGGAAAGGGTGCAAGACTTGTTTAAATCAGTGTGCTTATTCAGTTTCTCTCCTCTATTTAAAGCTACAAGTTAAATGTCCCAACTTGGCAAATGGTCATTTTTTTCCAGGCAGAATATATATATATATTACATATATGTGTGTGTTTGAGAAGTAAAGCCTAATTTAATTTATTATTTTTCACATATTTTTGCCACAAATTTCAATTTTTTAGCTCACTGGAAAGCGCAAAACATTGTCTGGAAATACATCCACACATACCTAAAGTACACCATTAGAAATTATTAATACAGATATATCACTGCATATATTTTAATATTATGAATGACAAAAACTACTTTAATGTAATTTTTTTTATACTTTTAAAGTGGTGTAGCAAGAATCAACCACCGTCCAAAGCATTACTTTCAAACATAAGTTTATTATGTATGAAAAAAGTGCATTGAGCAAAAACATTTAGTGATAAATAAAATAATAGAATATTAGGAAAATGTTAGAGCACAAATAAAAGTAAAAACATTGACACATATTTACACACATTTCAATATTTCGATGCTATTGTATTGACTGAACTGGTTCAGTCTAATTACTACTACTTCCTGAGGAAGATGCTACAATAGCATCGAAATATTGAAGTGTGTGTAAATATGTGTCAGTGTTTTTACTTTTATTTGTGCTCTACCATTTTCCTAATATTCTATCATTTTATTTATCAGTAAACATAAGTATATGAGATATGTTATAAAGCTAGTCACCAGTATAGTTTATACAACAACAAATAAGTCTAGAGTCCTTTAGTATTACATTAATAACTTTAGGCCACATGTTATAATCAACATAACGCTAAGATCCAGCTTATTAGTTTAAAACTCAAGGCTGTAAATTGAGTTTTGCTGCTTCGTGACGGATCACATTGATCAACTCTTGGTTTACCAGGAAAATAAAACGTAGGCCGGCAATCTGTAAAATAGATCATACTCAGGTAAACCAACAAACTCAACTTGACATGCAAATAGTGTGTGACAGCAATATTGTTTAAGTGCGTATAACCCGAACAGGTAGTAAGACGCGGTGCTAATAATAATAATATTGTTTAAGGAAATTAATACTAGTTCACAATATCTTTGGTGATGTTCATAATTTTGGTAATAAGTAATCTAGATTTAAAGTTAAGAAAGATTTGAATTTATAATTAGTCGATTTAAACTTGTTGCTTTGCAATGATGTGTCACATCAAGTAGTCAAAAATATGTATTTGATAAACACAATATTATAATCTTATTGTCTTTTCCCCTCATATATTTCTAATCATAATTTGTCAATTGAATGACTTGTTGAGAACTTGCTTTGTTGTATTTCAAACTAATTGTGTTCATCAAAATAATATGTATTTTTTACTACTTGATGTGGTACATCATTGAAAAGCAACAAGTTTTAATTATTCTAAATTCAAATCTTTCTTAACTTTAAATTTAGTTCACAGTTTTTATATGTTTCGAAATGAGCAAGCCCAAGGAGAATGATGGAGTTGAATTTTGGAGAGGAAAGATTGAAAGGGAGACCAAGACAAGATGAGAAGAGCAGATAACAGTAAGTGCGTGGGTGAGAGGGGAAGAATAGTAGAAGGCCAAAGGAAGACATAGACATTTTACTAAATTGACTCAGACATGAGCTAAAAACAGTTCAATTATACCCCTTAAAATAAACTTTGGGTGTTTTACTATAGATCAAATTAGTTTGATTACAAAATACATATGCTTACTTTACATAAATATTTAAAAAAATGCATTTGTATTTGTTATATTTGGAAGAAGGAACAGGAAAGAGGAAAAGAAACAAATAAAAGGGAACAAACATTTATGTGTGTATGTCCCTCTTTCCTGTTCCTTCCATATATAATAAAACATAGATCAAAAATTAAAATGAGAATTTCCTTAAAGAAATAAATTATAATCAATTTCCAAAAAGCATACAAAGAGATTACTTGAATGTTTAAGTAGCTAGATATACCTCGACTACAGAGTTGTTGTTGAGACGATATTTGTTGCCGGCAAGTATTGGTCGCCCATCTACATACATTGGCCTCTTTCCCTCACTACACAAGAAAAAGTCTCCATTGTTGCGTAGACGAATTGTTCCTTGTCGGCGAGATATTTTCCACGCAGGTCCTTCTAATGATAAGTCTACATCTACACTATGGTCTGGGGTCGAGCGACCCATTGTTATCTAAAGGACAACCACAAAAATGTGAAATTTCAAAATGTATACGTACAATTAATACAAATTTGATAAATGATTTGATTTAAGCTTGAACAACTAATAAAGCTAGGTTCAAAATCGAATTTTCAAGTACTACCACAGCTTTAAAAACAAAATAAAGCAATAAGATAATTCTTACACACTTTCTAGAAAACATAACATGCACTTATAAAATGTTCTTCCTGGAGTGATCAAGGTCAGCACATATCTCAAATTTGAGTGTTGTTTTATTTCTGTGGACCTGTCATGTTTTCCAAAAAGTGTGCCAGTTCCATCTTCTTGTGCCCTAATTTTAAAACTAAATGTTATACATCCAAACACTTAACATAAGAAATTGATAATACCTCTCTTGAGCGCATTAAATAACGCACAAGTCTCCCACGCAGTACAGCCAGTGTTTGGTTGTCAAAATCAGGGGGACTAATCCCAGTCACCGAGTCCACTAAAACCTGCCAGCGCCCCAGTTCATTCTCCAAGTGTCGGATTTCCTTCTTTGAACGTCTTAACCAAAAATACAAAAATATTATAATACTATACCTGGAAGGTGATACAAGAACATATAAAAGTAACAATAACAAAATGGATTTTATATTGAAAAGAGGAAAACAGGTGACACTTTACAGTGCTGCCACTGGACATAGGGGTAGTGTTGTAATAGTGAAGAAAATTTGTTGTAACAAATGAAACTCTCAACCTAGGCTTTGTTCTATTACACTTCTTTATGAGGGAGAGTGAAACACACAGCACAATGTTTTAAATGAGATATGGAAAAAATAAAGCAAACTATACAAAAACTAGCATTGAAAGGAGGATAGGCCTTTCAATGTTTATTAAATACAACCGGTTTAGCGGCATTAATTTTTTTGTTTTGATACAAAAATGATTAAGACTATGCAATAAATATTAATTCCGTATAAGCTAAAAGCTGTAACATTTTTGTCACCAGTACCAGGAGAACAATGAAATGGAGTATAAAGAGGAATCGAGATATCAAACTTTTTAAGGGATAAATAGGAGTTTATGATTAGGTACCTTGATTAGTCACACGATTGAAGTGAGTTAAAGCGATATAATTACACTTCTCCAATGCTTTACTCACTTTACAAACTATGCTCCTAACACTGAAGTTTTTGATTTTTTTCAAAGAAAAAACAGCGATAACTCTATATAAAAAATGACATACTTCGAAATATAAACTAAAGAGATAATGGCAAGGCCTACACACTTAACAGAAAAATGTAGAGCCCAAAGTCTAGTCAGTATTATACTCTCCTGTCAAAAACAGGGCATGAAGTGCCTTGGAAATTATTGTGATGTGTTTAAAAAGTGAACTTTTGGGCCTATATTTTTCTGGCAAATGTGTAGTTTTTACCATTCTTTCTTTCAATGGTTATTAAATTTAGACATTTGGCGTATAAAGTGTACATGAAATAGTAGAGGAAGCAATGGTTAGATGGTTTGGTAGTGTGATGAGAATAAAAAAAGAAAGAATTCCATTGACAGTGGTGTAAATAGGGTGAGGCAGGTGGGGCACATGCCCTGAGTATCAAATTTGCTATCAATAATAAAAGTTTCAGTTTTTTAAAAGTAAAAATGTATTTTATCCTTATTACTTTGTAACGAGTATTAAAACAAGTAGCTAGTTTGAGTACCAATATAATAATTCAACCAAATTTAAAGAACAGTTTTCAAGAGTCACCATCAACTCTAGTTACACCTCTGCCCATGGAGAATGATGGAAATGAAGTATGTAGGGAAAAAGACCGTAAGGGAGACTAAGAAACATGTAGGAGGAGAAGATAATAGCAAGAGTGTGAGTAAGAAGAGACAAATGAAAGTAAATAAAGGCAGAAGAATGGTGGAAGGACAAAGGAAAATGGAGGAATTTTACTAAAATGACCTAGCCACAGGCTGGAAAGAGTTGTTGATGATAATTTGGAACCATTTTATATTCTTGAACTATATTAATAGGCCAAGTGAAAAGAATAAAGTTCACCTATCAGCGATGGCCAACTCCTGTTCAATTGGCTCATCTCGAGACTCTGTCAACTCCGCATCATTGATTAGTTCCTCAGCATCAGAGAAGTTCAATACATGCTCACCTCTTGGTAAAGATTGCACTGGAGGGAAAAAATGCATTCATTATTATTACTATAATTGTTTTGGATAGGACTTTAATTATACTCTCTTTACAGAAAACATATTTTCACTCATCAAGGCAAAATATGATACTAAACATTATTCAAGGAAAAAAGTACAGTATAACCAGATAGGAACAAATATAAGGTATACTCACAATATGGCCAAATTTTAAACAGCGGTTCTTTTTTCATTGCAAAAGCCATATTGTGTGTGTATTTTTACTGTAACATACCTTTATTTACATGATAATAAAATTAATTATTGCATAATACAAGAGTTCCCAAATTGTGCATTGCAAGTCTTGATTCGAGGTGTTGCAGCTATAAGGAAAAACCAAAATATGTAATGTATAGTGAAATATAAAAAGAAAATTTTCAATACGTGTGCTTGTACATGAGAATGGAATAAATCATACAAGAAAACACATAATTTTTTCTTGTGAAAGCGCTTCCTTCATATGCATTCCGGATTCTAATGCTCCTTGAGAACTTGGCGTGATGTCATGCGTAACTCTCTCTCCTAGTCTGAAAATGGACCGAGCCAAGGCGATAACGTTTTAAAGGGTGGCGTGGTCTCAAATGTTTTGGGAGCCCCTGGTCTTGTGTATAATAAGAGAGTGTAGAAACACTATAGAATAATGTAAAGTAAGTGATAGAAAGGGAAACTAACCTTTACTATCACTTAATTTGCATTATTGTATAGTGTTTCTTTTTTTTTTACGTCCATTAGTGTTTCCAGCCTGTGGCCTGGGTCAGTTGTTTTATTCAAACCATATATTCCCCACTAGGTGCCAGCTTGCTAGTCCTGTCATAGCTTCATCTGCATTATAATCTAACTTAATACTAGGACCAGCACAACATCCAGCCCCCAGCCATTAATTCATTAGAGTGAAAGGGTACACCCACATTTCACCAATGATAAATTTTTGGGACATACCGAGAATAGAACCTGGGAACCCTAGCTCAGTAGAGAGACACACTATCTACTGAGCTAAGGTGTTTGAATTGTAGAGTGTTACTACAATGTCTTATTATATATTTCTTTTAAATGAAAAATAATGATTTTAAATTCAACCTTGTGTGAACAAAATATTTTATAGTGAAAATGTTTTCAATCGAGTTTTAAATGAATATTCTTATTCTATAATGAATATGTTTCGCATCAAACATAAATATTTTTTAAATAGCTATAAATTTAATGTTGGATATATTTATATTATTAGTATGAGTTTGTTTGACTGTATGTCATGAGCATTGTGCTATATCTTCTGCACATAGAGGTTTGAAATTTTAAAATTAGTAGCCCCTATGAAGAAACATGTGCAACTCGAAGCTGAAATTTTTTAATTAGATTTTTTTTAAATTTACTAAAAACTGGGTTGGAAGAAATATAATGAATCTTTTTTTTTAATATGTTGGAAGCAAAGAAAAGCATTGCCCGGGGTAATGCCGGGTACTTCTACTATTTATATATATTTCAAAAAATAAAAGCATTTATAGAATTAATAATGGATTAATGATGAAATGTTGGTTTACTCTTTCACAGTGATGAATTAACGGCCGGGGACTGGATGTTGTGTCTGTCCTAGTCTTAAGTTAGATTATAAGACGTATGAAGCTACGGCAGGCCTAGAAAGCCGGTGGTGGAAAATATATGGCTTGAATAAAAAACTGATCCAGACCATAAGCTGGAAACAGTAATAAATGTATATAATTAATATTTATTTATTAGTACCACGTCTTATTATCTGTTCGGTTTATATGCCTATATACTGATAGCTACGCTAATGGTCTAGGGATTACGAAGGTTTAATTAAGAAGAAATGCACCCACATTTGTGTAGATGAAGATTGGATAAATATTTAAGAAAAAAAACACCCTCATTACACCCAACAGGGATCAAACCTCAATCTCCCCGTCTTCAGCAGTCTAGTCCAACACGAGAGTAGCGCGTTAGACCATGCGACCACAAAAGTCGGTGTATATATATATATATATATATATATATAAATATACATACACACATAATGAATTGTTTATTAATATAACAAAATTCACAAATATATATTGTCAAGTAAATTAATGTGAACTGCTGCACTAAAGTAAAATGTAGATACAGCCACATGACTTACCTGAAAACTTATGAAGTAAATCATGTAATTGTTTATTAAATTTTAATAATGGGTCAAAGTTAGATCCTTTAAAAAGTTATTCTTAGTTTGATATTTAGTTTTTAAATCTAGTTTGAATCTTAGCTATACTTACATTCAAATCCAAAATTTTGAAGTTATGTGCAGGTATATTCAAAATTATATTATATCTTACTTAAAAATAAAATTTAACTAAACACTTTTTTTTTTTTTTTTTTGAAATTTTNTAAATCATGTAATTGTTTATTAAATTTTAATAATGGGTCAAAGTTAGATCCTTTAAAAAGTTATTCTTAGTTTGATATTTAGTTTTTAAATCTAGTTTGAATCTTAGCTATACTTACATTCAAATCCAAAATTTTGAAGTTATGTGCAGGTATATTCAAAATTATATTATATCTTACTTAAAAATAAAATTTAACTAAACACTTTTTTTTTTTTTTTTTGCAATTGTGAAATTTAATTCTACAGTTTATAATGGTTGTGAATGTTACCAATTTGGTCAGGCAGCAAGTGGTACTGCTTCATTAGCTGCCAGTGGTTGAATAGCGCTTTCGCTGTACGACCTTGGTACAAGATGTGAGCGTTCTGCTGAACCAACTCTTGGAACACTTCTAATGTTGGCTGGGATGTCTGTGCACAACATAACTTAATCAGGGCGAGATTTAAAGTATGTGTGTATAGAGAATTTGGGAAGGAATTGCTAATGGTATTTATGATCAAGGAAATTGATAAAATTAAAGAAAAAGGAAAAATAAACTAATAGGAGTAAATTTGATGAAGAAAGCTCACCTAGAGAAAGAGGAAAAATGTGGGAAGAATTCAAAGGCGACATCTTCTTCCTAGCCATAGCCAAGAAATGTATCTTTACTCCCAAAAACAGTTGGCACAATGTGTTTCTAACAGTTTAAAAAAAAATCAAAATGGAGTAATCCAGTGTTTGTGTTATTTGTACTCTCTTCTTTCTTCTTTGTGTTTGATAAAGGTAACAATGCCGAAATATTATTCTATTTATGTTAAAATGTGTGTGTGATTACTTCTACTATAGAAGACAGAAGAAAGGAAGATGTCACTTTTGTGCATTGGATTCTTCCCACATTTTTCTTCTTTCCTTAGGTGGGCTTTCTTCATCAAATTTACTCTTAGAAGTTTATTTTTCCTTTTCCTTTATTATAAAATTATTTAGCCATTGGGCCACCTTATTTTTAAACATAATGTTATTTATGGATGTGGAGAAGGTATATGATAGTGTGGATGGAAATAAATTTTGAGATATTTAGCGTGCACTTTCTGAACCGGCTGATTAATTCAACACACAAGAATTTCCATGAGCGAGAGCCAGCCGATTTTGTCAGAAAAAGTATTTTCACATTCCTTCAAGGTTTTTTTTTATAGCTACAATCAACAAGGGACTGACAGATTTACTACATCTTCGAAAGCAGCAGTGCCAAAGATTTTCATTGCTCGAGAAAAATCCATCAACCCCAGAAAATGGATTACAATGCTGCTTGCTACCTCTTAAATAAAATAGCTCATACACACCCAGTCCTTTGGCCTACGTTATTTTCTATTAAATCCTTCAGAAGAGAATGTGAAATTAAAACACAGCAGAGATATGAAGGTTCAAATCTCATATAGGTATAATGAATGTTTTTTTCCTTAAATGGTTTCCATCTCTTTCTTCAGGAAAGCACGTCCAGTAGATCCAATATATGCCTTATCGTGTCATATTCAACCATGCTATTAATTTCAGTCTTGTATCTGTTTAAAATGCTCACACACCGATTTGATGGTCCCAAGTAACTGTTCTTCGCCCTTGCTGTATAAAGCTCGACTCTGAACGTTTGATATCAACTCAGGGTGAAGGTTTTTCATCGCCCCAACAGCAACACGTGATACGGAAGCATCGTACAATAGAGCATACCACCGCTGCTGAAGCTCTTGGACTGTGAACCTGCAGGAAAACTTCATACCACGATGCACCATCCGGAGATCATTTGTCTATTAACAAAATATAATATTCATAACATTATTAGGCCTAAATCAAAATATTTTTGGGTGTGCAAAGACCACTTCTCAATTCAAAGAGGAATTTTTTCCCCCACTAGGCCTATGTGTTATTACTTGTTCAATTTATACATTTAATGTACTAATTACATTTAGGGGTGAGAAAGATTATATTTAAAGGATATGAACCCACATTTGCATGGAGGGAGAATGAAAAACCGTTTAGGGGAAAACTTCTCTCAGTACACCCAACCAAGATTCGAACCTCGATCTCGCCATCATCAGCCATCTAGTCTAATGCGATAGGGATTCCTTAGACCATGCGGCCACTAAAAAATTGTTTGTATGAAATATTCCAGAGGCCAAATGAAAATTTACTAAATATTTTTTGTTACTTTATTTAGAAGCATAATATTATAACATGTGTATTTATCCTAGTTAATAAATCAAGTTTTTATAACTGAATATATTTACATTTCTGCATGTTGATAGCATGTAAACATTAAATATAATGTAAATCAAGGAACCAAATAAGAAAAAACTGAAAATTAGCATGTATTTTAGTTGTTAATTTTTGTAAATTAAGCTGCAAAATTGTCAGCCCGATTTTGTTTAAAATTTAGTCAAGGCTTAAAATATTCTAGGTACAACCCAAGATTTTGCACAAGTCTTCCTGCATGTTGGGAATATATACACCACTCTAATCTAAGGACAAAGAATGAGTAAGTTTGATTTTAAGTAAATTCATCCACATTCAACCAAAGAGAAGACAGGAAGATACACAAAAACAAAACAAAAAAACACCCTTACTGCGTGATAGGCCTCTCAGTGTAAGGAGTACAAACAATCGTACCCAACCTGCTGGTACAGTTAAACTTTCCTAGAAAGAGCCTTTTAGAAAATACAAACATATTTTTTGCAATCAACATTGATAGTATTTTACTATATTAATAGTGTTATTTTATGGATATTGATATGATCCATAAAGAGTGACAGCCGCATATCACATGACCTGACATATGAATAGGTGAAAGTATATGTTACTTTTTCTTGCCGTCAGATAAAGACACTTTCTATAAAAATTGGACTTTAAATACCTGTTGAACACCAATAATGAGTGCCAGATCATCTGTAGGTTTCCAACGTCCCAAATCCTTGGTGGTGACATGAGGATGGCGAGGTCTCCTGTTTCGTCTGCCACTCAATGATGGTTTACTGCTGTTGCGCCGAGGTCGGTTTTCTTGTGCCGGCACAGGAACCATTGTAGGGGGAAGTGTGGAAACAGACGATGATGGGGGTAAATCTAGGGCAAAATTATTCTCTATACAAATTATTGGTTTAGGTTGGTTTGAACTTGTTTAATTGCATGGATGTTATTCAAACGATAATGACTTATTTTTAAATTTTGTAGTAATTGAAATAGCGTAATTAACCATTTTTTTCTCCAGATTATTTGTTTACACACTTGTGGCCTTAAATAAAACACTTTAATTTACCACATAAAAATTTCACAATATTTGAAATTAAAAATTAATATAAAAAACAATAGAAAGCAGATGATAGAGAGTAATTACCAAAAGATGCTCCGATACCTAGGGCTGGACTTGAAGTAGATTGCGTGCGAGCACGGCCTAGTTTTGACCCAAGTCCAGCAGGTGCGCCCAGACTCGACTCTACAAGCTCATCATCAAACCTGCGGCGCTTGATAGACCTCGAACTACTACATTACAAACACAAGAACACGAGTTGCTAATTAAGTGCTAACAAAATTCAGATTTATTTTTCAAACCAAGCAATTAGATATAGTTTTTTGGTCTTTGTTTGCCAACAATTTTTTACTCATCTGTCACTCACATTACTAGAATTTCAACTAAATAGAAATGACAAAACTTGATCAATGTGGGAGAAATTTAAGGTAAAATGGAAAAGAATGCAAGGAAAGCCAATATTTTGTATATTTTATAGATTTTTTTAATGATCCCATCGGTCATTTGCATACTATAATTTAAACAAAATGTTTTTAAGTTAGTAAATATCGTGTTCAAATTCTGCGCTAAACATGACAAATTTTCATGTGTACAAAATTAGACTAAACGAATCCACTAGAGGGATGTATTATTTATTTTAGCAAAAAATAATGTTTCTATAAAAACTGTAAAAATATGAACCGTAACTAGCGTTCCCTTCCAGCTCACCTAAATGGTTCTCGCCTGTTAACCTAGCAATACTAATTGGCAACAATGTAGGGTTTTAGCATGCATTTAGTTAACGTCAAGAGTAGACAAAGTAAACTATCCAATGGAAGACCTATGAAGCTTTGATTTGTGATTTGGTAGCCATGACCAGCAGCGCCTGAATGGTAGATTCTCATACAGCTATATATCTAAAGGAGGCATGTCCAACCCATGGCCTGCGGGCCTTCAAGTACATTCTGTATGGCCCACCAGCTCAAATTGAAGTACTTCAAATTGCAGAAATAAACAACAAATTAGGTTCTTGAAGCAGATTTAAATGCACACTAACTTCAATGATGTTTCCTAAATCTTAAGTATAATGTATGTATGTATGCATCGATGGGTAGGCGTGGGTATAGGTATGTGTGCCTGTACTATATAATGGGCATTATATAGTATATATACCTCAGTTTTAGCTTCTGTGGTGCTGACTGACAGCTCACAGCTGACGGCTTTGAAAAGCTACCAGACCAAATTATGTATCCCTACGCCGAACCATATGATCTGCAAAAAACATGTCTTTAGCAGTTGTCACTTCTGACAGTCAAAATTTAGGTATATACCTAAATTTTGATTGTCAGAAGTCAGCTGTGAACTGTCAGTCAGCACCAAAGAAGCCATGGAGCTACTGTACATATCATGTGTGGCCCCTGGCCAATTCTACAATAACTTACGTGGTCCTCAGTTAGGAGAAGGTTGGACATGAATGATCAACAGTGTATGCTATCTATTTCAATACTTAACAGGTGGAATATTTGATGTAAGAGGTTTAGTTTATTTTATCAATAATACTGGTTTTCTATTCAGATGACTGCAGGTTAATTTCTGGTTGGATAGTGGACTTGCAATTTGTATGCTTCCAAGAAATAGTAATAGCCTACAAATTATTCCAAACTGTCCCTGCCACCCCTTCTCCAAATCTAGTCTCTTGCGGGACCCACACCTTTGACCGTACGACTATCAGCATGAGCTATTAATTCCACTATCCCTGGACATATTTTAAGTCACCTGACACCGACCACTGTGATATGTAAAATTCAGTCAGCTAAATCATTTGGACCAATATTTATTTATTTAAGGTGGCTCATTAAATTGAGCATTATCACATGAAAAATAATGTGTAGAAATTCCAAAACAAAGTATGTGAGAGTTCACTATTATAATTGTTCAACTATTGGTGTTGGGGATAGTATGCTTTGTGTGTGCCGTATTCAGAACATGTTTACTTTGTTACATAATACTACAAAAATGCATAATTATTGACAATCAACACTTTCCATTTGAGAATAATTGTTTGATGGTGTTCTAAGTATTAAACAGATACCGATGTACTGGGGTTAACTCAGCCTTGTGAGAACAAATGAGCTACTTGAATAAAAAAGTAGCGGTTCTGGCCTAGAAAATTGAGATTAATGGCTGGAGGGTTCGTTGTGCTGACCACATAACATCCTCTATCCGCAGAAATTGATACTATCTTCACCGAAAGACAATGGCTGCTCGCTCGGTATGGCTTGATTGCAGGCTGACACCATGGAGGTTGTTTTTCCTTATTCTGATGTTACCTACTGTAGTCTCTACTCGCCTAGTCTGCATTACACCTTAATGGTACCTGGTACGCTTTAACCTCAAAAAAGTGTTCATCTACATAATGTTTGTAAATTAATTTAAATTGCAAAACTTATAGGCTTAGCCTTTTATAAAAGAAAAAATGTATTTTTAAAAACTTCTTGAAAATATTCTTATGAATTATAACACAAATCAAACTATGACACACACCAATAAGCCTGTAAAAACAAACTTAATATATTTAAAGGAATAATAAAAATGGAATAGGATCAAGATTGCATCAAGGCGAATAATGTATTTAGTGCACAATAGTTAGACTATCCCAGACAGACAAAATTAAACCTTTTAAGTGACAACAAATAAAAGGTTTAGGGCTGGTTGGGATGGGCCATATGACTAAATAGAAACTCTTTATAAGTAGTAAATATTTTATTTGTGTGTCTGTTGGGAGCAAGAATGTTTAATAAGTTGGAAGAATAGTCCTAAGGTAATCAATTAGATATTGAATAAGACCTATGAACATTAGTACCTATGTGTAATCTAGTTAATTTCTGTATCGGCTCAAATATAAGTTACTGCGATATTTTTCTTAAAAAAAATTATTTCTAAGAACTGTAGTACTACTTATATTATATGCGCAGCCTAACATTTTCACTGAAAAAATGGCAGATTCCTAAAGAATTATATTTGGTAACATGGTGAAACAGTGCTGACTGGCAGGAATCATTGTGCGTGTCTAAAATGAACTCAAGGTCAAAATGAAGTGTTAGAGAGAGGACTTCCACTCTTCAGCGTCACTGAAATGGTAGGTCAGTGTTAGTTTGTAGCATAATCTGTGCTGCATTTTACATCCATTACTGTTCCAAGCTTATGGTCTGGGTCAATTATTTTTTATTCAAGCCATATATTTTTCACTGCCGGCTTGCTAGGCCTGTCGTGGCTTCATACATGCCTTATAATCTAACTTAAGACTAGGACAGACACAACATCCAGTCCTCGGCCGATAATTTATCAATGTGAAAGGGTAGACCCCCACTTCACCAATGATAAATTTTTCGGCCATGACAGGAATAGAACCAGGGACTCTTGGCTCAGTAGGCAGGCAGGCTGAGCTAAGGTGTTGGATAATGAACTACTACCGATATTAAAAAAATCCCCATGGTAGATCCGCAAGTGAGTAATCATGTTTAAAAGAAGGCTTCCTTGGTGTCTCAAGTAAACAAGGGAATGAGAAGAATCTATTTTATGAATTTTAAATTAAGGTTGTTTCCAAATAGTCCAAGGATCCTTGTCAAGGATCTGTGAAAAGCAGTCTTGATGCATTCACACTTGACACGCACTTCCCAAAGCAGCAAACTAGTCGAACGCCTATGACCTTTCTATATTCCTGGGTCTGCAGTGCTGCTCTTTATCAATGATCTTAAAAACCATGTAAACGCCATCTATTAGCCCTAAAGAAAACTATTCACATTGGTTTAATATACATTCTAGGAGTTAATACTCTGTTTATAGTATTTTAAAATAGAAAGTGCATTATTTGGCATGCTTACAAATTTTTGGCGACTTCTTTTTGCACGATATTTCAAAAATATCAACACACGGGTTATAAAGTTGAAATGGCGGGTAATGTAAAATCATGCACGGAGGCGAAAACAAAACAAATGACAGTCAAACAATATAATATTAGAACATTTGCCAGTAAAACTCTGCACCAAGGCTGAACGAGGATGTTTCGATGACGTGTGGCTTCCATCCTTGGATCCAAGGACGTGAAGAGGGAAGCACCGGCATCCTTCGCGACTATTTGGACAGATCTACACTTGCTCACGTGATTTCCAATGTAACTTTCAAGGATACGTATCAAGACGACATCACATAAATAGACTATTCAGATACAGCCTAAGAGAAATACACCAGGCGCAACAAACAAATAAGGCGCAGGTTGCTAGCAAGTTTGACATTACCAAGGCTAGCTGAGACTTTGGGGAGAAAATTTAAAAATGCTTGGAAGGGTCTTGCATCAAGAAAGCATTCAAAGGGACTAATACAATTTTGTCAGATTTGTTAAGTTTTTACCACAAGGTAAATTTGAAGCTCTTTATATTTCATGGATATCATCTTTAATATTTTAGGGTCATATTATGTGCGAGGCCATATAATCTTTTCAGCCCAATATACAGTAACAACTAGGAGAAAAAAAAACTATTAAAATCTCAATATTGTTATGTCCTAATTCCTGCTGTGTTGATTGATAGTAATAATAATGCATTTTGGTAATATTATGTAGGCCTAACAAAGAAAACATGTTTCTGACATTCAAACGATGAAACCTATACTATAACCCTTCAGTCCATTTACAGATAATCACAGGCCACCAACCTGTCATTGTTTGGCCTATGGTAAAATCAGGAATTCTTACTATTTTCTACTAATTAACCTCTAACATTATATTAATTTTGCAGCTTACCTCCTTCGCTTTGTACCCAAAGCATCAAGTGCATGAGGTAGGTCAAGGTTTAGGCCCAAAAGACCACTATAAGATTCAGATTCTGCTATGTTTACTGATGCAATGGAATTGTTCAAATCCATTTGCTAACTGAAAAAAGTAAACAGGAAAACAAGAACGAAAGATTGCAATAGGCTTATAATTGGTATTGGTTGCATGTATATCGGTTAATAGAAGTCAGAACGTTGTATATTTTAAGTACATTCAACAAACATTGTTTTTAGGAATATACTTTAGCTATTTTGCAAGTAACCTTAGTTCAACAAACCAAGGTTTTAATATTGCACAAGTCATAGACATTAATTTTAACATTAAGTTAAATATATTACTCAATAACCTGTATTCTTTTTAGAATGAACAACGTAATGTTGGACGTTAATAAGATCATGAATTTACAATTAATTTAAATAACTCACCACATATAACCAAAACGTATAAATATTTGTAAACCAATGATAAGTATTATACAAGTTACCCAACACAAAGTAGGAAAATATACCCAGTATTGTTTTAAATTACTCTATAGTAAAAATAAAAAAAACTGTGTATGCTTAGTTCAAGTAAACGACAATAGATGGCAAACTGATAAGAGAAGTGGTTAATATTTTGACTCAACAGTGAACAGTCTACAATCAAAGTTGGATGGCCCATCATGGCGGAACTAAAGCCGCAAGAGCAAAACACATTGGAAATAAGAACGAAAAGTATAGAGCAAACACTAATCCCTTTGGTGAAACAGGTATGAAACAAATTGATTATACTATTGTAAATATTAGTCTTAATAAATAGAGTATTTTAAAATCATTTTATTTGTAACATAACTATCAATATAAAAGCACACACCTTGTTTTGGTTGTTTGAATGTGTGTTGCCGGAATACTTTTACTGATTATTTGAGGTTCATTTGATGTTTATACCAAATTTTCACAAAGGTTGCTTTATACCAATTAGATGAGACGTTATGTGTGTTTTAAATCGATTATTTCTGCTTTATTTATGCTTGATCTTTGCTTTAATTAATAAAATATGCTTCTTTGGTGTTTGTATTCCGTTGTAAACCCCTTGGAAGGGGTGTGTCGTGCGCAACATTGGTGCGTTGCAAGTGGGCTAACCGGCAGGGGTAGTCTGGACATTCTAGAGACCGGCTCATCTCTTGTTTTAATTAATTTGCGCGAGTTTCAAAAGTTGTCAACTTCTTACCAATTTCTTGTTAGTATTAAAAATAAAACTATATTATCCAAACAAAACTAATCATCTTTCTGATTAGCATCCACAATCTGCAGAAATCATTCTTGGCTTTTTTTGTGTGATATTAATGTGTCTTTTAAACCTCTTTAAGATCATAAACTTATGATTTAATTAGTTTTAAATTTAAATGATAGTAATTTTGCCATGGTTTTTTTCTTGGTTTATGTTTATTATTTCAAATTTAATTTTTTAGTTATTGTATTAATATTATATACCAACTAGTACTTTCATTATGAAAAGTGTTTTTTTCTTCATTTAAAGCATGAAAGCACGACCTGCAAATGTAAATGTAATATGTTTAAGATATTGACACAAGCTTATCTTTGAATATGTGACGACCTTAAGGACTTGAACAGAATCTTCTACTTGTTTAGGCTATTTGCATATCTATTAAACTAAACAGAATGGTATTAGGCAAAATATAGACAAAGTGTCTTTTATTTGTGCGGGGAGAGTGGGGAAATCACTCCTGGCCAAAATTCAAACACCTCCCTGTCACTGGCAAACCAGACGAGACTGACTACTTTGTCTGCGTAGCCACAGGTGCAGTTGGGGGGGAGTACCTTGTGAAGCTGTTTGGAGTTTACATACTGCTAAGAGAGTTTAGCATTTTTGTGTTTGCAGAAATTTCTAGTAAAATAGGCCAGAATTCTTGTAGATACTTTTGTGTTTGTGTGTTCCTATGTTCTAATGTGATGTAGATGTATCTGTATCTAGTTTGCACATTTGCAAGCTATTTTTGTGCCCATGTATGCATCCTAAATAATTATGTCATCAACGATCTTAAGTAGGCTACATGGTTTAGTTGCAATGTTTGATTAACTAACAATAGTTAAAATTTAATTTTTTAATTTTTTTTCTAGCGTGTAACAATAGTGACTTATTTAATTATATAGATTATGAATTCAAATGGGCTATTTTTCATTTACTTGAGTTATGGGGGACTTTACTCCTTAAATTTACCATACATAATTAATTTGAAGTTATGTTAAAATTGGTTACATAGTTATTGTGACTAAGCTAGAATACAGGCATGGTTTATTGAATGAGTGGTGTGATTAACTCCCCCGGTATTTTTTTTTATGTTGTGCTATTCAGCATGCACGTTTTAAATACAGTTTATATCAGAGCAAGACTTAAAAACTAAATTAATTTATGACAACAAACTTAATAATATTCACCTAGCCATAGTACATGGATATCTAAAGGGTTAGCTGGAAAAATCCGCATAGTAAATGTCAGCAGTGGCCAAAATTGAACTAGTGTCCTCTGGATCCATGAACTCACCCGGAAAGATGGGACTCAAATCATACCAGCCGCACAGTTTGGTATTTACTGCCTTTACAGTTAATGTTGGTAGAATTCAAAAATACAAATTAAATTCATTTTTTGAGCCCATTATCGGTGGGCACGTGGACTTAATATAAAGCTCCTCTAATATGTCGGTGACGGGGAGCTTGGAGTTTGAATCTTGGCCGGGTGTAGTGAAGTTTTTTTGCCCAAAGTAGTTTTTTTTACTCAACTTCCACGCGAATGCGATTACATTTCTTCTAAATTATACCTTCCTCATACCTACCCCATTATTGTTGAAATGTTGACAGCTCGGATGGTTAGTACTTAGACACTTTTAAAAAAAACTTTTTCCTCTTGAGATTGAAGGGTAAATGTTTTACACTACATTTTGGACTTTGTAATCTAAAGAAACTTATAAGCACACCTGGTCTTTCTAAAGATTTATCGGGATTTCCTTTTCCTACCGAAGTAACTAAAAAACTTCGGGGCTTCTCAAAATATTCCTGGGACTTTCTAAATATATCAGAGGATTTTTAAAAACTTCCGGAAACTTCCGCAAGATCTCCGTGAAGGTGTAGATAAAAATCTTCAAGAGGTCATCCCTCTACTCTTAAGTATGTGGTGTGCGTTCTTATCTGACGTTAAGTAGACCCGGGTTTAATCCTTGGTGACGGGGAACAATCATATCAAGATGTTTGTATGTAGTATAAAGTGTAAAAATATTCTCGCACTCGTAAATTCAATTGCCAACACATATAATACCATTCATTAAAAAAGTTATATATACAAAAATATGTCTCGACAGTTTACGATTGGCTAAAGAAAAAAATAATATTTTTCTACTCGTAAATCATAATTAAAAATATGAAATATTGTATCTTATACGGTTCTTACATCGAGGGTTTGGCACGGTGCGCTCAACTTGATATAAATTCAGAAGAGGCTGGCGAAAGAGTCTGGCCAGAGTATAATAAAAACAATAATAATCGACAGATGAATGGCGGTCGAGCGAGTATGGTAGCCAAGCTAGCCAACACAACATAGTGGCAGTTACTCGCGTCCCAAAGCTCTTCCCTTTACCCCTTGTACGTATGTGCCCCTTTGTAACTTAGCTCCTCTATCGGCTTAAAGGGTATACTGGGTTGATTACATTCCGTTCCCACTTCATAAAATTAATTAGAAACGCGTTTAAACGAATTTGATAGGATCAGGTCCTTTACATAATTTTGGGGATTTTTTTTACTGTTCGGAATGTAAAAAATAAATAAATGGAGACGCGCAATATGTCTTAAAAATAACACATGTATAGCATTGGTTCCTAAACTTTGTGTCGCGAAAAGCCTTTGGAATGTGAAAATTGTGTAGTTATTTGAAAAAAAAAAATAATCGAAAAATGGATAAGTGGAAAAAAAAATTGAAAAAATTGAAAAGATAAGGCTCATAATATACGGATAAGGGAATCAGGTTTCATGTTCGTGCTTGTATCATGGACATCAATGACGTCATTAACAGAAACCGTAAACAAGCGTACCCATTATAAAAAATAGATCAGTGTTCTTAATACAATTATATTCAATAATAAATTTTAAAAATACCATAGTAAACAGAGAGTTAAATTAAAAATAACCCTGCCCCACCTTCACGTCTATTATCGTGGGAGTGTAGGGGATGCAAGAAAAGGGGTTTTGGCTGGGTTTTTTTAATTTGGGTAAAATAATTCTACAATAGAAACATAGAGTTTAATTTTCTTCACGTGGATAACTCAAAAGTTCTTGAACATATGTAAAGGATGTCCTGGAATTTAATTATAACTCATTTCTCTTCATTTAAAAAAGTTTCTCATTTAATGCCGCCATACTCATGACAGATATTTTTAACAAATATTGATACCACCATGTGAAGAAAATTAAACTCCATATTTCTATCGGAGCAATATTTGATTTATTTTGGCCAAAAAAAAAAGTTTTGCTATAAAAACTGCAAAAACACACTGGCCTTTTCTCGCGTCCCCTTTCACCCTACCTTAAAGCTAGGTGGGTCGCGGACGTTTGTCATTATAAAAATTGGGTTGCTGTTTCACAATTTTTGGGAATTTACTTTTTTTTACAGTATGAGGAATAAGATGTGATTTTTCATTACAAAGACAGAAACTTTTAAAAAAACTCTTCAAAACTATAGTTTGTTTTTGGGATTTGATAATGGTTTGCGAGCCGATAGAAAAACTATAGCGCCATCATTCTGTATTTTGCAGGGTTTTTTTTATTCCAAAGAGTGTTCCGGATAAACCGAAATTTCGAAAAATATTGATTTGGAAAAACCAATTTCTAATGTGGCATATATTATATAACTGAACTGTCACCGCAATCTTTTGGATCCAGATTTTGTCTACTGTCACAATCTCTTTATGTGACAAAAGTTATGGTATCCCACAATAATACGGGACCCTGGTTCAGGTTCCAACTGGTTCCGATAAAAATATTCACTATTAATATTTGGGGTTTGTTAAGCCTCGAAGTGTCCTAGTCGAAAGTCGAGTCTCCTTCGCTTTCACTTCGACACCCACATAAAAGACTTCACATCTTCGCCATTTCGAATAAATAGTAAAATTTCTACCTGTCTAGGTGGCCGCATGGTTCAAGGCGTCACTCTCGCAATAAACTGCCGATGACATGGAGATTTGAGGTTAGAATCCCGAACGGATCTACCGAGGGTGGTTTTCCCCTAAATGGTTTGCCCCTCTACCTCCACGCAAATGCGTGTACGCTTCCTCTAAATTCAACCTTCCTTATGCTTAATTTACTAGCATATTAATGAGTACACATGCGTATAATCTAAACAGGTAGTAAGACGTGGTGCTTAAAAGAAATCTACACATTAT
The DNA here is from genome assembly GCA_902151455.1 of Timema bartmani. Classification (NCBI taxonomy): domain Eukaryota; kingdom Metazoa; phylum Arthropoda; class Insecta; order Phasmatodea; family Timematidae; genus Timema; species Timema bartmani. The sequence continues at coordinate 312,925 of CABFWB010000189.1, forward strand.
AAACATATTTGAAACATTTAACTAAATATGACGTCCGACACCGGGACTACTGAGCTAGGGATCCCGGGTTAGATTCCCGGAATGGCTGAAAAATTTATCATTAATGAAATATGGGTTTGCCCTTTCACATTGATAAATTGACGGCCTAGGACTGGATGTTGTGCCTGTCCTAGTCTTAAGTTAGATTCCCTTGCCAGAGAGAGATACATGCATCGGCTACCTACAGGAGCTCGGGGTAGCCCTGTGGACTGGTATGCCTCCGTTAGACTACTTTCGCTATCAGTAGTACACAGGGCTGGTCCGAAAGGCCACGTCGCGAGCTTGTCTCGTGGTGGCGGCCCAGAAATGGGTTGGACTCTGTGGGGCAGTGAGTTTAATCGCCGACGAGTGATGGCGTTGTCAGATCAATGGGGTTCTGGGAATTTGGGCCTCGGCTCTTGGGTTTCTGGGCCTCGCCGTTCGTGCAGTGAGCTTCGGTGCTAACCCGGACAGTTAGTACTTAGTAGTGCATGGGCTAGAACATGGGCGCCTCCACTCGTACGCACGAGTAGTGGGAGATTACTTTCCCACGCGCAATGGGATTAATCCCATTCCCCCACACATGGAGGAGAGTGGAGATCGTAAGGTCACTTCTGTGAGCGGAAGTAAATAGCTCCGGTTACCACCCTGGATAGGTGGAAGGCACGTAGTCCCCCTGTGTTGATCCAACCAGTGATTGACTGGAAGGGGAGGAGGAGTTAATTCTCGCCTCCCCAGGTATCCGGCCTGATCCGGCACCCTTCTGGGTGCGGGGGTTGAAACTTTTTAGGTACCGAGCTAGAAACTGCCCTGGGCCACGATGTCCAGGGGTGCTTGGCGCCACTAACGTTAGATTATAAGATATGAAGCTAGGACAGGCTTAGCAAGCCGGTAGTGGGAAATATATGACTTGAATAAAAAACTGGTCCTGACCATAGGCTGGAAACAATAATGGATGTAAAAAAAACTAAATATGACACATTTTAACATATAATCAATCATTTTTAGGACATCTAATAAACACTATTTCAACGAACCGACATGCGATTAAATGAAATCTAAAACTTAACCAGAGATTCAAACCCACACCTTTCTCTTTCATTACAGTGATGTACTTAATGGATAATCTACAATCAGAAGCATTTTTATGTGAAAATAATAAAAACCGCATTTTCAAATTAGTCTTTTTGCTTCACATCTTTCAATCTCCGCTTCGACTTTGTATCTAAAAAACTACTTTCGCACGCTACTTACTTTTTTTTATTTTTAGCACCGCGTTTTACTACCCGTTCGAGCCATAGGCATATGAACTCTAATGTGTTAGGGATTAAAAAGTCTGAATTTAAAAGTGTGCCCGCATTAGCGTGGAGGTGGAGGGGAAAATCATTTAGGAAAAACGACCCTCAGTACACTCGACCTGGATCGAACCCTGATCTCCCCGTCATCGACAGTCTAGTCCATTGCTAGAGTGGCACCTTAGCCCATTCGGCCACCGAAGTGAATAATGTTTAGTAAAAATTATTTAGTTTTGGTTATCAAAATAACCGTTTGCCTTTTTATTTTTGGCTATAGCCGCGTACTAGCCGCGCCTATCAACATGTTTTATTAATATAAAAACTCCTAAAACACAAAAATATAATATTTGGTTGTAAATACTTTTGACTGTCAAAAGTGACTGCTGCTAAACATATGATCTTGCAGGTCCTTTGTTTATGCGTATGGATACACGAAAATAGATCTGGTGGCTTTTGCCAGCTGTCACCTACATTCCTACCGTAGATGCGCTTTATCTCTCTTGGTGCCTGGTGACATATCGGTAAGTATTACACCGATTTTGGATGAAAGGCCGTTTTTGAAGGTAGTGTTTCGTACCAGAATCCTACCGTACAGTGGGGCCCATGTCCGCGGTTAATACGTTCCTAGATTTATCACGGTTAGGTGAAACCACGGGTAATACCGAACTATTATATAACGTGATATTCGTGTAACATACATAAATACGGTAAAGGTTAATTGATAAATTATTGACAGTAAGACATTACCAACATTAAATAAAGTAATAATAACTTGCACTGTACACTACATTATCATCATCAGCATCATTAGTGAACGTCGCAACAAGAAGAATGGAGAATCGAAAGTATACTATTCTCCATTCTTCTTGTTGCGACGATCAATATTGAGGCTGATGATAATAATGATGATGATTACGGTGATATGATAGCACAATGCCCATAGTAGGCCCGTTTGTGATGCTAATAGTAAGGCCGGTTCTCGTTTGGCTCGTGGTTTGAATCTTATTAACTATTTTTCTTTAATTAAAATAAAATAAAATTAGGCAGTGGTAAACCGTGGATAATTGAAACCGCTGATGCTGAATCAGTGTGTACGGGGGCCAAACTCCATAGTAGTATTTTGGTAGGATATAAAGTCTTCCAGAACAGTACTATGAAATAAAGACCATTTTGGGAAGCCTTTTATCATACCAAAATACTATCATACAGTGGTATTCAGGTACGAAATAATGCCATCCATAACGGTCTTCCTTACAAAATAATGCTATACTAATGACACAGCTGTTTCCCATCAGTCGGCAACTGATTGCTTCCATTGTAGCTCGGTGTAAAAACTTCACAACTCAAGCTGTTTGCTGCTTCACTGTACACAAAGGCATGAGCCACAACCCCGGTATACTCTATCTGCCATTGATTAGAATATTAAGCATTTATTTATTTTTCATCGTCGAGGCTGCTAGTTCAGAGGTGTCGACCACAAAATTTAAGGACTCTTGATTCAATTCCAGGTGATGTTAATTAAAATATTTACTATATGGGATCACCCAGCTATTCGTTTAGTAAATACTTAGATGAAATAAATGGATTGTAGCCCCATGACTTCTTTGGTGCTGACTGACAGCTCACAGATGATTTCTGACAGTCAACATTTAGGTATATACATAAATTTTGGCTGTCAAAAGTGACAGCTACTAAACACATGTTTTTGCAGATCATATGGTTCGGCGTAGGGATACATAATTTGGTCTGGTAACTTTTCAAAGCCGTCAGCTGTTAGCTGTCAGTCAGCACCAAAGAAGTCATGGGGCTACTGTAGGTACAATAACTGGGTTGTAGTAGTATTAAGCATTTATACCTGCTGTCTTAGGCTAAGTTCATTTATATAACCGTGTTCCACGTCTTATACTTGTCCAGGATATCCACATATTTAAACTAATACGGTGGTAGGGGTAAGGTCTCATTTAGAGAAAGTGTACCTGCATTAACGGTGAGGGAGAGTGGGAAATTATTTATAAGGAATTAACACAGAATTACACCCATTCGCTCAATGCAACTGGCCAGGATTTGAACCTTGACTTCCCTTTCGTAGGATACTCAGACCAAATAAGGTTGACGCCTTAGTCAGCGAGTCCAACGATGCGGGTCTCAACCAAGTTCCAGCGAATAGAGGGGGACCTGAGTGAAACCGGTAAAATCCAAATGTGGAATGAGATGGTACTGATCGGATCTTTGCAATATGTATCACGTGCTCCGCTTTTTATATGGGTGTAAGGAGGACGATTTGGGGGTGGGGGTGGGGGGTATGAAAGATAGCGTGACATGTGGCCGTCTACTCTACTGCGCTTGCGTGATGGACAGTCTGGTTCAATGCAGGAATATTTTAGATTTTAAAATGTTGACTACATACTTTTTTTTTTTTAGCACCTTACTTTGTACAGCTCTGCTGTCACCGGTGAGTCAAATCTCGTGATCACCGGTGCGGGTCACGCTCAGGGTACTTATATAGTTTTTTCAAAAGTACGGGCAACTCTAAAACCCCTCTCATCCCTGAAGCGTCTTCCTCCTCCCTGAGCTGAATTAATTCGGGTTTCCTCGCCCTCGGAGCGGCCGGAATAATAATAACGATATCAGCGGCGGTGTTGTGGTATGTAGGGCGCACGCGCGGACCATCCTAATGAAGTGAAATGTCAGTCGTAGAGAAGAGGGAGTGGGTGCTAAGGCCGCTTCTTCTGCAATCCACCCGCTGCACAGAGAGAACATGTTATTTATCGCAACCAAAAAGCAGGTAGGGTGGTTTGGGGGAGAAGCAGGGGCGAGGAGGTTAACTTCCGTCAATCTCTATCTATTGATCCAGAGACAACAAAGCCTAAAAATAGCTTTTATAGTACCATTTTCATAGGAAAGGCCTTATTTTTACAAACTAGAGACGTTACTAAATTTACTTTCATGTTTTCATACGTTAATCAATAATTGATATGTAAACTGCCACTCTTTGTTAGAAAACTCAAAACCGATAAAATAAAACACATACACACAAAAATTAAAATGTTCAAATTTGGACTAAAAAAATAGTACGCTTGTATTTTCTAAAAGGCGATTTTTATAAAAATAGGATCGTCCCTATGGATGGAGCAGTGGACCAAAAGTCGAATAAAGGACCTTGGTTCGATTTCGGATATTTTTGTTTGTAGTGTTTCGCGTCTTACTACCGCGTCTGGGTTATGCGCATATTCACTCTGATGAAGCAGAGATGGGTATGGTTGAATTATAAAAGAAATGTACCCAAGTGTGTGGGACGATAGAAAGTGGGAAAACATTTAGGAAAAAAAATCACTTCATTACACCCAGCTGAGATTTGAATATTGACCTTGTTAGTGGAGAACCAACTATGACGAGCTTGGCGTATTTATCTCTACCCGCGTGCCCGCCGGTGCAGGTGGCTCCGGATGGGGCGGAGGAAGATATTTAGGCTCGTTTTGCAATCCGATAAATAAATATTTGTACGCCAGAGTTTGGTGTGTTTACAGGCATGCCCCGAACTTGAGGCGCTTTCTTCGCAGATATGCCACCCTAAATCTAGAACACAATGGACTATAATCGCCCGATACAAGCGACCCGCCGATGTTTCCCGTGTGTCTGGATACACGGGAACATTGACCGAGTATCCGGCGGTAAAATATCAAAGAAAATTGTCAGTTTCCCACCTCTAACGGGAAACATCTCTCGAGGTGGACCCACGCGTAAGCATCAGGGGACAACTTATGAATGTAATACAGTTGATTTGTTATATAACTCGTCCTAGATAACGAATGTTTCCTTTTGTATTTTAATGGTGATTTTCTTATGGTCACTACAGATTGCGTCAGCATTTCAGCTCTAAAGTTGGCTTATTGCTTTGTAATTTTGGGTACTACCAAGTGAAATACCGCCTCAAAATCAGGTTTCGTCATCCTTACGAAATTTTTAAATACGCACCCGTCATTCAACAATAGATCTGACAAAAAAAACCTTCACCATTTCTACCTTCGTCTTAAACACTTCTTTTTCCACCAATGTCTTTTTCGTTTTTGGTGACATTTAATTATTATAAAAGCAGTAGCGACACTAGCAGTGATGTGCGGCGGATCCATCGCGGGGTGGGTCTATGAGTTGTGGTTGCTCGGTGTGGAGACTTGTGTCCGGATACAAGTTGGTGTATGCGCGGGCGATAATGTCAGTCGCTGCATGGATACTTGGATCTGCCGATTATCTCTCAGTGGGTACCAGGCTCTAGAGACTTGACGCTATCGCTCGCATCATTGTCCAGTGATTTGTATCAGGACCATCCATAGGGGTGTGCAAACGGTGCGGCTGTACAGGGCCTCGTGATTTGGGAGGGGGGCCCACGCTTGCTTAGGTGACAGAGGAAAAATACAAGTTTGGGTGGGACATTTTTGCTTGCGCGCTCGTATAGTAGGACCTAGGCTCCAGGTATAGGCGATCTAGCACATATAATCAGTGTAAAAACAATCGAAAACATAATCATGTAGTTTGATTTATTGAACGAGTGAAGTGAGCACTCTGTTTTAACTCCACCGATTTGCATTTGTACGACTTTGGTGGATATGTCTCACAATAACTTTTGAATGCATTAACCGATTTAATTTAAGCTTGGCACAATTGTTATTTGTACCTTTGTACAAATCATTATCATTGGTGAAGAAAATTGAACTAAGGGTTGGGAAAAAAAAATCAACCCTTAGATGTATAAAAAATCATGACTTCTAGCATTTTTTATTTGTTGCACCAGTTTAAGTTATATGTATATGCAGACCTACAAATTACTCTATTGAGATAGGGATGAGGTTGAATTCAGAAAAAATGTACCTAAATTTGCTTGGAGGTAAGAGTGGAAAGCCATTTTGGAAAAAAACTCAGTACATCCGACTGGGATTCGAACCTTGATCTCTTTGTCATCGGCAGTCTAGTCTAACACGAGTGACGCCTTAGCCCACGCGGTCACCGAAGCAGATATTTATAGCATTAATTATTACTTGTATTTTTCATTTATGGCATTTCCTGATATCTTATATGGCTGCAAAATGGTATAGTGCAAACTACTGTAAATAACATTAAACAAAAATTGAGTTCTTTAACTACTATTTTTAGGGGAGTTGAGGAGGATGGGGCAGATAACTGGGGGCTCCGTATTCGAAGTTTTCCCAGGGCCCCACATTTGATAAGGGCAGCCCTGTTTTGTATGCTCATCATTTTTGAAATATAAAGCCTACAGTGTTTATTTTAGTGACAAATATGTTAGCTACGACAGGTAAGTCCGTATATGACGATTACAATGCAGTGCATGCATCTATAAGTGAAAAAAAATTAATTACTTCGATTTGCGATTATTTTCGAGTTATGGCAGTGGCCTGGAGCCTAGCTTCTGTACGGGCTATGGGATGCCTGTACTTAATTTTCCATACGATTAATCATTTGGAGTGCCTAAACATTTTTATTTAATTGCAAACATTGATTGCAAGTCATTAAGGTGGAATGAAAGGGGGGAAACCAGTGTGTTTGCAGTTTTTATGGCAATTTTTTTTTGGACAAAATAAAAAAAATATTGCTCCAGTACAAACATAGAATTTAATTTTCTTCACATGGTGACCTCAACATTTTTTAAAATATCTTTCAAGGATGGCATGGAATTTAATGACAACTTTTTCTCTTCATTTAAAAAGTTTGTTAGATAATTCCACCATGCTCATGACAGATATTCAACAACTTTTGATATCACCATGTGAAGAAAATTAAACTCTATGTTTGCACTGAAGCAATATTTTATTTATTTTGGCCAAACAAATTTTTCAATAAAAACTTCAAAAACACTGGCCGTTTTTCACGTACCCTTCCATTTCACCTTAATGTTAACCCTTGTAGAAATCATTTGTATTTGCTTCGTAAAACTTTATGAAAATTAATCAAAAGAGTTATCAAAGCTCCCTTAAAGATTACTGTAAAGTTGGCTTTTTCATCACTAATTTAAAGGTAATAAAAAAAAATCGGGCTTGTGAGAACATGAAATATTATCGTACATGGTATAATAAATTAAAAAGTATTTTATTCACATTTTTTTATCACCTATTAACTGTCCACAATAAATATTACATAAATAAACTTTTTTCTAACTATGAAAAAAATAAGCCATACAAAATATTAGTTTTAAAATATAAAGTTTTTATTTAGTAAACTCAAACCTACGTATGCAACCGAATACGGGCTGAATGACGTCATCAACCGCCATTCAATTGTCCATTTACCATCTTTATTTATGAAGTGAAGACAAACTTTTACAAAATATAGTTTGTAAATGTCTTTGAAGTGAGCTACACACGCCGCTACCACAAAAAATAAATGGTATGATGCACCACACAGACTTTCTCTCTCCTTTGTCTTACTATCCCTTACGAAGGGAGATTTGGGGAAAAGGTGGTTACAAAATAATGAAATAAAAAAGATTAATATTGGGTACACAAGGGTCAACACTTCGTATTAAAATTTCAATTTCTGGTTAAAATTTTAACATTTTATAAGGTGTTGCACATCTTCAAGTCATCGCATTGATATTTAATTATTCATTTATACATTTTGACCAATAAAAAATGTAAATATTGACTATTGAGTCTAAAATGGAGATAGATCATTGCTGTGCAAACATTTCTCCTAAGAGTTTTAAGGAAAAATAACATACTTTTTTTAGATACTTA
>CABFWB010000189.1:329073-374439 GCA_902151455.1 Timema bartmani
CCTACCTAGACCAAAATGGAATGGGCCAGTTTCGCATATGAAACTGGCCCATTCCATTCAATTTCAGGTAGGTGACGTCTTGTATTTAGTATAGCGCCGCACTTGAGGCGTACTAAATCTGACTATGAAACTGGTCCTTACACTTTACAAAACTGTAAAATGGGCAACGAATGGTCAAATAACTGCTTCAATCAATCGATTTAACTAGAAATCAAGCACCATCTATCGATAAAAAATAATATGCCATATCTATAATCACTTTTCAATGTCGATATTACGATATTAGTGTGTATGTACAAGAAAGATATGTGAAACTTGTGTTTTCTGTTTCTTCTTTTGTTAGTTGATAATCTTTGGATTAATTTAGATTTTAGGGGGGGGGATGTATGCCCCTCACACCCCCTCCTACGTACGCCCTTAGATATGAAGTAACGTTTAGTAAATCAAAACATATTTTTTGCTGTCAATATAGACAACATTTTACTAAATTATTGGTGCCATTTAAGAAGTATCAATTTTTTTCTCCAAACACCACGTCTTACTACCCGTTCGGATTATACGCCTATGTAGGGGGCCTACTATTTACATTACGGTGTTAGGGATTAGAAAGGTAGAATTTAGAGGAAGTGTACCCGCGTTTACGTGGAGCGAGAGAGAGAACTGTTTAGGGGAAAATCACCCTCAATACACCTGGCCGGGATTGAACCAGGATCTCCCCGTCTTCAGCAGTGAAGTCGATTACAAGAGTGACACCTTAGACTATGTGACCAGCGAAGCGGACTTTTGTCTATGAAAAGTGGCAGATGGAAATAGTATGACTTGACGTATAAATATATGAAAATAAGTAAATTTGATACCAGGGTAAAAAGTTATTTTTCAAACAAATTGAACTAAGTATTTAGTTTCAATCAAAACCAGTGGCACGGCCTAACCGGCTCCACCCCCCCCCCTACACACACACACACACACAGAAAGCGAGTGCATTTAATATAATTCCCACATTCATTATCCATAACTCATTAGTGTAAATAACTTTAGATAGACCCGCTTCAGTGACAGAATGGTCTAAGGCGTTACTCTCGTGTTGGAATGGGTTGCTGATTACAGTAGATCGGGGCTCGAATTCCGGTCAGGTCTCCTGAGGGTGGATTTCCTCAAATTGTTTCCCACTCTACTTCCACGAAAATGCAGATTTTCTATTAGTCATTTTTATAACTGTCACTGATTAAAATATTTTAATCATTACAGAACACGCTTTCATTGTTAACTTGTTTATGAAACAATTCACTAGTATATATAATTAATTCAACTAATAAGTTCATTATTAATGGCATACCAATTTACCTATTACTTTTGTATAAAGATTCTTATTTGATAAGTCATACCTATCATATAGCCTTTAAAATATTTTATGTCAACGTTATTAAATTTATTAATTGTCTTTGTTAACATTTTTAAGGTATTAATAACTACAATCTAGTCAAATTGCCAATTTATCCACTAGTCAATTTGCTTATCTGCCAATCCTATAACCTGCTATTGCTTAAAATATGTTAATCATCACAGATTATTATTCTTTCCTTGTTTATCTGTTAATTTAATAATTCCAGAACATTATTATTGTAACAATACTACTGATGACTTTTTAGAAGTGATGTTGAACCTGTTTTAATTTACTTCATAATTCATGATAAATTGAGGTCTTTCTTTAAATAAATAATCTTGCACATTATTTTTCTTATTTTTATCTTGATTTTATTGACCAATATAAGTTATACATATCAATTTAAGTAACTGTAACATCTAAGTGCGTTCCTTATATTATAATTTCATATTTCTCCTTACTACACTGTAATGAATATTACTAAAATTATATACGTACAGCTTGAACATGTATTAGTATGCGGCGATAAAAAAAAAGTTTGGATAGCTCAGAAAAAAAAAGAGGAAAATTTACCCGAGTGCTTTCGCATTGGGAAAATTGAATTTACCACAAATAGGAAATGACTCTGCGTGCTCTATCTGATATTTAATTATAGAGACACAATGGAGGACTGAATCTACACCCTGTTCATGGTAGGAAGTAACGTTTGAAAGGTATTTTTTTCCCCTACCAAAATGCTATTAGATAACAGAATTCAGACAGGGGAAAAAGGCCTTTCAAACCACCCTTTCTATACCTCAAGCTTTGAACACGGGACTATACAAGCGAGTTTTCTCGATTGACTTGGTTACATCTTGGTATCGAGTTTTATCGACCAAGTGGTTCTGACCAAGCGAGGTGAAGCGTGAAAACGACTTTACAGTTGTTTTTCATAGACAAAAATGGCGGGTGGGATACTAGTATTAATGAAACAAAAAATTTAGTTAGTATTACCACTTTAAAAAAATTGGTCTTAAGTGTTTATTCCTGGGAAAATAAGGCATGCTTGTCCGTGTACAGTCCCATTTTCACAGAAAGGACCCAATCTGACAGCTAAAAATGTTATTAGATCTATTTTCACTTATTCATACGTCAGGTCATTTGTGATCTGCAGCGGTCACTTTTAATAGATATTATCACCCGCTTCGGTAGTTGCATGGTTTAACGCGCTACTCTCGCAGTAGAATAAACTGTCGATGACGAAGAGATCGAGGTTTGAATCTAGTTCGGGTGTAATTAGGTTTTTTCCTCCAAATTTTTTTTTACTCTCCTTCCACGTAAACGCGGGTTCATTTCCTCTTAATAAAACTTCCAAATACCTTAAGCCACTAGCGCAATTAGTACACAAGCATATAAACCGAACGGGTAGTAAGACGCGGTGTTAAAAGAAAAAGAGATATTTTCAATACCTATGAGATAACATTAATAACATAGTAACATATTATCCTTGTTGATCTAAAAAATATGTATGTTCTAAAAGGCTATTCCTATGAAGATTGGACTATAAATAATAACACCGAGGCTAAAATAACTTCATTCTAAGCGGTGAGTGTTGGGAAGATGGCTTAGTGGAAAGGTACCTAAATTACCGAGGGGGGTTTGAGAAGAGAGAAGGGTGGCCACACTGTTAAAATACTAGAGAGACCATCATCATATCACCCAGCCGAGATTCAAACCTTGATCTGCTCGTCGCCGGTGACTCATTCAAGTTAAAGGTATTATTTTAAAATATGCTATCTTCATTCAACGGAAGTGCCAAATAGTTGCCCCTTGTAATTTTCAAGCAACCCGTTGCACCGTTATATTTGGCGGTTTTTCATATAGTTAGAGCGAGGCAGCATGGATACATTTTGTTTTTATCACCGCATCTTACTACCCGTTCGTGTTGTACTCCTAACATGGATAATTAATTTAGAAACCAACTGGATAATGTTGCATTACTGTCTATTTTCAAGTCCTACTTCTCAACCTTTTCGTTATATATAGTTTTTAAAACTTGCACTTTAGTATGTTATGTGTTTGTAACAATTTTTGGGTGAAAACGAATTTTTTTAACTGCTAGTAAGGTAGAAGATATATCATGTTAATTATTATATAACATTGATTTGCTGAGACCGAGCATTATGTTTAAGTCTTATCTTCATTAAAATTAGTTGATGTTTAAAATTCTTACTTTAAAAATGATAATATTCCATTGTACAGGAACACTGCGCAGCTTATTTAACTGTGCGCAGTTGTTAGTTTTGTAGTATGTTTTGTTGGCTTGTGAAAGCACGTTGTTTGGCTTACGCAAATTAAGCTGCCATTGTTGTAGTACATAGTAACCAAGCCTTGGCTTTAATACTACCCCTTTGTTCCGGTGTGTATAGGACGCCCAGGAAGCACCGGAATTCTGTTAATAATTCATAATCTTGTTTTGGGGGGGGGGTTGATCCGAGCCCTGGTCAGGACGGTAAAACTTGTATGTTTACATTCACAGAGACATCTAGTAGCAAACTCAAGAATAACGCGTGCGCGAGGGACATTACGGGGTCTCAAGCCTACCGCGCGGCGGTGCTGCCCGCCATGTTGCCTATTGATCAGGAGCAAGGGCGAAGCGCAGGCGCGCGAACCGTCGTGACTTTGGATTGCCCGGGTCTAACGTAATAAGTCTTCCTAAACATTTCTTCCGTCAGTTTTCACTTTGCAACAAGTATTCTAATAACAATGTGCATTGTTGACCGGCTTACTGTACATTGACAAGATGGCGGCCTTATCTGACCACAGACAGGTGAAAACTATTTGAATGTCATGTCTAGGTGTTGGAAATTAGTTAGCTATTGATCCACATTGTGCTTTATCGATTTTATTAGTAATAGTTTCTCGTAGTTTAAATTAGAATATTTATCGTAACCAACGTTAAAAGTAGGTAATAGCGCTTTCTGAAGATTTAAGCGTCTATTTTGAACCCAGACGATACATTTTTGTCACTTGGAAAAAATATATTTAATTATTTCAATATTTACTTTACTCGAAACTATCTTATCCTTATATATCTAAAATAAGTTTCGTTCTACAACTGTTTATTTAATGTCGCTCATGTTATAGACACCTTATTTACAAGGGGATTGGTTGATGGTGCCATAACCTCGTGCGATGTGACATCCCGCCAAAGTTAGACAGAGAGGCTAGATCCTACTTGATCCCGTTCCATAATATACAAGGGTTTCCTAAAGATGGTAAAATTTTATTCAATACCAAGCACTTTTTCAGGCTTATAATTTTACAACTTATTTAACTTTCCAGGGGCTTGACTATATACTAAGTCTTCTTACATTTGGTTGGTTTTGCTTTTGAGCTGTTAAAAGATATTGTTTTCGAAACGATTACACTTCGGGGGATAGGAAAATTTTTAATTATTTTAAAAAAATGATCAATTATAAAATACCTATGCATTGGTTGTATTTTTCACCATCCCACAGTGTCTTTTTGAGCAAATAATTATTAATAAGCCTATCAAAATTTGTTTACAATCAGATATATCTTTACTACTACCAGTGTTCTTTAGCTAAAACTTTGGCACTACACCAGTTGTCCTTCATTGTAGAACTGTATCATGGCATCATTTGTTCTTCAGTTAGAACTTTATCATGACACCAGTTGTCTTTCAGTTAGAACTTCAGCACGGCACCACTTGTCTTTCAATTAGAACTGTATCATGACACCAATTGTTCTTAATTTATAACTTCAGCACGGCACCATTTGCCCTGAAGTTAGAACTTTATCACGACACCGGCTGTCTTTCAGTTAGAACTTCAGAATGGTACTACTTGTCCTTCAGCTAGAACTTCAGCACAGCACCAGTTGCCTTTAAGTTAGAACTTTATCACGACACCACTTGTCCTTCGTCTAGAACTTTGGCATGGCACCAGTTGTCTTTCAGCTAGAACTGTATTATGACACCAGTTGTCCTTCAGCTAGAACTATATTTTGACACCCGTTGTCCTTCAGCTAGAACTTTATCATGGCACCAGTTGTCCTTAGGCTAGAACTTCAGCACAGCATCAGTTGCCTTTAAGTTAGAACTTTATCACGACACCAACTTGTCCTTCGTCTATAACTTTGGCATGGCACCAGTTGTCCTTCAGCTAGAACTGTATTATGACACCAGTTGTCCTTCAGCTAGAACTATATTTTGACACCAGTTGTCCTTCAGCTAGAACTTTATCATGGCACCAGTTGTCCTTAGGCTAGAACTTCAGCATGGCACTAGTTGCCCTCAAGTTAGAACTTTATCATGACACCAGTTGTCCTTCTGCTAGAACTTTAGCATAGTACGGAAACATATTATTTGTTCTGTGCATTTTAAACTACCCATTACCTAAAGCCCTACTCACAAAATAATATTTGCCTATAACTCGGAAATTATTGATTTTATAAAATATGCCTTATAATAAGTTTTATATCCTTAAAAGTGTCACAACTTCACTTTGTTAAGTTATTTCGTATCTAAAAAAAGTGGCATAGATATTATAAAAATAGGAAATTTTCACTTATCTAAAGTACTCACAAAGTCATTTCCATGATAAAATGAGATGCGCCATTTTGTTTGTAATGTTAAACAATGCCTGGATACGAATTTTTAATCAAAATCGTTAGAGCCCATTTTGAGAAAATAGATTATTTTTTTCACCCTTACGTAAACTAACCTTAATTTTAGGGTTATATAGCTAATTCCAAAAATTCTTCTAGGGAACATTATGAAAATCTTGAATACCAAGTTTTATCCCAATCGGTAAAATGGTATCGGCTCTAGACCGAGATTTGGCATCGCGAAAATCACATTTTGGGTATAGGGGGTCATGAAACGTTGACAGCCATCAAAATCTCGAACTCGATTTTTTTGACGATAAAAATACTTCCTTTCTCCGAGGGGTCAAGCGAAAGTAAAAATACATTTTACATTAATAGACAAGACAATAGGCTAGATATGAAATTATTTGTATTATATGTTTTTAATACATATTTAACAATAATATAATTTCTAGTTTATCCAAATATTTGATTTTTTTAACAGCTTTCTCAGGAACTTTAAATGTCTGATATATATCAGAAAGTGCTGCACCTATAAACGTAATTCTTTCACCATAATTTCAAAACTTTCTATAGATTAACTTTAAGTTCTCAAATTTTCTAGTGTGGTCTCATGTCTCGCATTAAAGTCGGATATTGAGTCGGTTTCTTTAACACAGCTAATGTTATGAACCGATTTCGAGGAAATTATGGCACTAGGCTAAAGATTTTTCCACTATAATTTTTTTTTTACATCTCGGATCAAGGTAAATAAATGGGTCAATTGTTCTAAACAGATTTGGTCCAAATGTAATACAAATATTAGCGGCACTAAATGGAGGGTATTGTTTGAGAATATAGACCACATCTCACATTGAGGTCAGTCATTTTTCATACAACATCTACAGCTATTAATCTATTTGAGAAAAAATTACACATTTAATAATGTCAGAAGGAATATTTTCCACCAGCAAAATTATTTATATATCACATTAAGGTCAGTCAATATTCTTTACCACATATATTGTTATAAATTGATTTATATATAATTTGGTACAGCTGTAAGTAGCACCATATGGAATGTTTTCTGTAAGTACATGCACTTTTTTAAATCCATATGAAAAAATAAATTATTTGAACGAAATTTGCTTCCTAAGGGTCAACGAAGGATAATTATTTCAATACTATTCTCTATTGTGAAGCTTGTTAAATAGAAGACTCGTTTTATATATTTATTATAAAAACTAAGAAATAATAAAAAAATCCACCCCGATTTTCTTAGCACCGCGTCTTACTTACTACCTGTTTTGGCTATGCGCTTATGTACTAACTATGCCACTGGTTTTTTAGGGATTAAGAATAGATGGTAAAACCATTTTGAAAAAACCACCCTCAGTATACTCGACCGAGATTCGAACCTCGATTTATTCACTATTGGTGGTCTAGTCTACTACGAGACCATTCGGCCACCGAAGTGGCTCACTTATACATATTTGAACACGTAACCTAACTTTTACCTAAGGTCTTTTTTTTTTACGTGCGCTTTCTGAACATACTGATTATATCAGCACATGGCTTACAAACTAACTTGATTATAGAACGAACCCAATACCCAGATCTCCAGAATTGGAACACGTAAGTTGAATAGACAGGCGTGTTACCGACTGAGTCATATAGCTAAATAAAGATTGAGAGCTTTTCTGTATTTCATAATTCTTGCATCCAAATACAGCATATTCTTTTCCAGATATGTTCACTTTTATTTATTATGACTTAATTTATAAGTGATTATCTTTAACTCGATGACCGCATGGTTTAAGGTGTCAATCTCGCAGTAGACTAGACTGCCAATGACGGGGAAATTGAAGTTCCAATTTCGGTCGGGTGTACTGAGGGTCTTTTAATATCCAAAATTGTTTTTCACTCTTCCTCCACATAAATACGGCTACACTTCCTCTAAATTTAACATCGCTCATCCCTAAAACTATTAGCGTAGTTAGTACATAAGCGTATAACCCGAACGGGTAGTAAGACGTGGTGCTAAAAAAATAAGCCTTAACATATACTTGGGTACGGCGATTATCGTTCGATCAGGTCATACCACCAGGAGCGCTGTAGTCAACCTCTCGCGCGCAAATTGCCAAAACGTGTTACGTTTTATCCTATACGGTTTTTGGTGAGGTTTTTTTTTTTCAACTATTGGAATAAATTTTGTGTGTGTTTGTATGTGCGTGCGTGTGTGTGTGTTTGTGATCACATCAAGTAAGTCCTTATTATTTCCACCTTTTATTTAACATGAATAACAAATCTAGTACCCGCGCTGGCCGACACGTGGATAAAGGTGTCGGTCTATCCTTGTCTTGCTCACCGGTTTTGAAGAGTCAGGGTTCGAATCCTTGCTGGGTATGTTTATGCTCGGGTGATTTTCTCATAATGGTTACCTAATCTGCCTACGAACGATTGCGGGTACACTTTCTTGGTCAATTCTACCTTCCTCATCCTTACCCCAATAACATTAAAAATAGGTACTAAGACGTGGTGCTCATGCTTAATCCTTTTATGCACCTCACCGATGGATTAGCCCCCCCATTTTTCCCCCCGACAATCATTTCAGCCCCTGCAAAACTTAGTTTATGTATTATGCGACACACAAACGTAGGACAAGTTGCTGGAAGATCTAACTAATGGAGATACTACAGTACACGCTTGTCTACCGAGATTTGCTTTTATTTTATTCACAGCTTGTAGAGTTTTCACTTTATTTATTCTATTTTCGCTACCATTATAAAAAAAATTGAAATATTTAATTTGCATGATCTATCTTATTTTATTGCGTGTGGCATTTGTCTCCACTGATTTATATTCCGATTTACAAAAGTGCAAAAACCTGCGATTGTTATGTTATGTTTGTTGTTTAAAAAAATGAGGGCTGGAAAAGAAGTTCCTTGTTTACTCACTCAATATATATTTATAATTTACCTAAACTTCCAATTGTATCACCGAGAAATTGGGGTGTTTGGGGTTTTTTTGTCCCCTAAAATTAAACTACTGTCCGTTCAAGGAAAAAAGTTGGCTTTTCATACAGGGGAACATTTACTAAAAGAAACAACTACTTCCATATTTGTCCGCTTATAAATATGTCTTGTCACTTTGACAAGTAGTGGTAGGTAAATTCACTTATTATTATTATTATTATTATTTGCACCTAGTCTTAGTACCCGTTCGGGCTATATGCACTTACGCTAATGTGTAATGGTAGATGTGATTGTAAGATGAAATGGAGGACCTACAGTTTAATGTGGGATCCGAACCACGGTGAAGGCCTGGCATTCCACATATTCACAAGTTTCGATTAATACACGTCTTGTCAGAGGTGAAGGAAGGGCTTGGCAATAAGATAAATCTGTGCCGGGACTGAGGATTGAGCCCCGGACCCCAGTACACAAGTCCAACACACTTACCCCTAGACCGCCAGGTCACCTCAAATGTACTTGTTAAAATTACAAAACATATTTGCTAAGTGAGTCAACAGGGAACTTTTTTTTTATGAATTAGTCAACAATCTGAAATCACCGTGAATCAACTAAAGCATGAGTCGCCAAAATAGCTCACAAATTTCCAACGTTTAAAAAAGTTTTCACTCTTTTTTCTTTTTTGTTAAAAAAACCGCACATCATAATATTTAAAATTTACAAATAAACCCATTAATTTAATATTAAAAACTCAAAATAGTTTTGAAATTTATTTTCGCGCTGCTCAAATTGTTATATTAATCGCTTCAGATTTCATTTTAGGGATTAGGGCAGCTTCTAGCTAGCTAGTGGGGAGAGGGGGTGGTAAAAGCAGGTGTGGTAAACACTAGGCTGAGATTCGAACTCGGACCTTCTCGTAACTGGTGATCTAGGTCATTGCGAGCTTGATCCCTAAGATCGCGGGACTACTGGTATCTTAATTTAAAAAAACAACAACTTGGGACCTCACTTAATGGCTACTGTAATTAATACTCTAAAGCGTTGTTTCGCAAACGGTGTGTTGCGGCACACTGGTGTGCCACGGTGGTGTGCCGTGCGGTCAAGAGCCCAGAGCGCCACGCATCGATGTTCAATAAGAACACGAATGAAGTTGGTACGAACGGCAGCCATCCGTCGTCCGCTTTTCTTATTCACTCGTACTTACTAATATTTTAAATAGGTTACATTTGACAAATTAAAAAGCTTTCCCGTGAAGTTAAAAAGAGTTTGGTTTACCGAATTACTAATGATTTGAACTAAATATTTTCATCTTTTAGAGAAGCGGGTTCAAAACAGTGGTGGCCGAATCTTATTGGTGTTGGAGGAGGGGGGGGGGCAACAAAAAAAGGTTTTTTTTAGGGACTTGCCTTCTACACTCAATCCCAATCCCTTCAACCTCTGCCCACCTTTCCCGATAAATGTTTGAAAATTGGATGCCCTAAGAGCTATTTGGAGTGGTCCTTCTTCCTAGTTTTTGAAAATTAGATTTTCTTAGAAGATATTTTAAATATTCTTCCCCAGATTTTAAAAAAAAATCTGAAAGCCTCTAGTAGATGTTATTTGGAGTGGTCCTCTTACAACAATTTTATTTTTAATTTAATCCCTCTGAAAACTATTTTGAGTAATTCTCGCCTTGAATTTAAAAAAAAAAATTCCTCTAGACATTTTTAAAATTGTCCTCCCCTAGAAACTATTGAAATTTGGATGGTCCTCGAAGCTATTTAGAGTGATCCTCACTTTAATTTTCGACAATTAGATACCTTTAGAAGCTATTTGAAGTGGTTTTCTCCAGCATTTTTTAAAAAAATTATGTCTTTAGATGCTATTTGGAATGATTTTCATCGAAACATTTTTTTTAATTGGATGCATTTAGAAGCTATTGGGAGTTGTCATTGCCTGTATTTATTTTTTTGAAAATTATATGCATCTAGGTTCTCTTGGAAGTGGCCCTCTCCCAGCAAATTTTTAAAATTGGATGCCTCTAGAAACTTGTATATTTTTGAAAATTGAATGTCTTTAGAAGTTATTTGCAGTGGGATCTTTCGGCTTCATATTCGAGAATATCAGAAGATGTGAAATACATCTAGAGGGGGGCTAGTTTATTCCAGGAGGGGCAATGACCCCCCCCCCAAACCTCACTCCCTGGATTCGTTGTTACTAACTTGGAATGATCTTTCCCCCAATTTTAAAAGATTATACTCATTTTAAGCTAATTGGAGCAAACCATCTCCGGGAAATTTTTGAAATTTAGATGCCTATAAAAGCTATTTTAAATAGTCCTCACCCATTTTCTTAAAAATTAGAGTTTCTAAAAACTATTTAACGGGGTGCTTCTTTTGGAAGCTATTTTGAGTGGTATTCGCCCGATTATATTTTGAAAATAATATCTTTTTGTAAGCTATTTGTAATGGTCTCCTTAAAACTGTTTGAAAATTAAATGTCTTTAGAAAATATTTGAAGTGGTCTTTGCGTGAAAATTCTTCAAAATTACATGCATATAGTAGCTATTTGGAGTGGTTCTCCCCTAGATTTTTTAAAAATTTGGATGGCCCCAGAATATATTTAGAATACTCCTCACCTGATTTTTTGGAAAGATGCTGCTAGAAGTGGTTTTCTCCGGCAATTTTTTTTTAAATTGAATGCATCTAAAAGTCATTAATTTTGAGTTTTATTTAAGGCAAGCTTCATATTTGATAAAATCAGAGAACTTGAAATACATCTGTGGGAGGGGGGGAGGTAATATCTTTCAAGAATTTGATCCCCACTCCGCCACTACTGGTCCAGAAAAAAAGTCAACCTTTAATCTTGGAACATTTGAAGTTACTTGATAAAAAAGCACATGCTTTCTTAATTAAGATTTATCGAATTTAACGAACAACCGTTGGACTGGGTACGTAATACATTTTCTGATTCCTCGCCGCGTTCCCAAAGTAAAAAAAGGAGCCGACAAAAATTTAGATTTTTTAAGAATACCGTGAGTTTGACTGATACGCGTGGCAGGGTACGGGTTGAATGTCACGTATCAGGTACTTTAGAAATACATGATATATTTGATATAGTTAAAATATATCTCTGTGAACGGCTGTCATTTGTATCAATGATAATTTCCTTTAACTATGATCTAACAATTTCAGAAATCAGGGTTATTTTCAACTTAATTTTCTTCTTTCAAAATTGCAAGCGTTGCCTCATCTCGAACCATTTATTTGTTTAGTTTCTAGAATGAATTTAACTATTATTTATGAAGTTGGAAAACTTCGGATAGTGGCATAACTGTAGGGCCTACATACAAAAACAAAGTTTATTCATAACTATGAGTAAATTGAACAACCTTTTTTAGCGCCGTATTTCAAAATATTGTAATTAGATTTCAATGATTTGTTCTAAGATAAAGTACCCCATCGAGATCCTTTGTAAAATATTCCATTTTAAGTAATTGGGGACGGTGTACACTGATTTTGGTTAGAAGAACGGTTTAGAAAATTTAAACATATTTCTTTGCGGCCAACATTGATAACATTTTACTTTATTATTGGTGTTATTCTGTAGGTATTGATATTATCTCTCAAAAGTAACAGCTGCAGATAACATGACTTGATGTTTGAATATATATTAAAATTGTTTAGTAACTTAATTATCTACCTGATACTATTCTTCCTACCAAAAACAGTCTATAGTTATAGTTTATAATTACTTTTTTTTTAGCGTTGCGTCTTACCATTCGTTTAGGTTATACGCTTATGCAGGCCTACATATTAATGTACCCACATTTGCGTGAAGGAAGAGTGAGAAACCGTTTTGGAAAAACCACCCTCAGTACACATACCGAAATTCGAACCTCGATCTCCCAGTCATCGGCAGTCTGGTCTATTGCGAGAGTGACGCCTTAGACCACGCGGCCACCGAAGTGACTAAATTAGTTGGTGTTAAAGCTCCATCTAAATTCAGTATTGTAAATGAAATTGATATATCCTTGACCATTTGAGGCGCCACTGGGACGACCACATTTATTCTTTCCTCGCGAGTCAGAAGTAATTCTCGTTGATACATTCGTTCCTACCAATCGCGCGTGACCTGACCTTTAACCCCTCCACACACACACACACACACACACATTTATCCTCACTTGTAACTAGTAAGCTGGTTTTTATGTTACCACCCCGTTTCATCTGATAAATGATAGGACTTGACCAGTATTCGTTTCCACGCTATGCCATGAGCACGGAAGATCTAGGTCAATGGTAGGAAATACGCGGCCCGTAGACCATTTACGGCCCGCGAGACGATTTTTTTATTGTAGCCCCATCAGTAATTTTTATTGACTATATTATTACTAAAAACTGACCACGAAAGAAATAGCTCTCAAAACTTAAAGTTAATTATATATATATATTATGGATAGTTAGACGCGGTGTGTGTATTTATGTATGTATATATAATGGATTTTGTTCAAACTTGATATTATATTTGTATATATTACATTTGTTTTAGTGAGGATTTACTCGCATCTATATATCATATTCTGAAATTTGAAAAATGACACCTGGACATGGAAATCGAACTTGGGACCTTTGGCTTAGTACGCCAATGCTCTAACCACTGAGCTATCCAGGAATCGTCCCGTGCCCAGGGTCATTCTTCACTCATATTTTAAGACAGAGTTTATGATGGACGTGCGGAAATCGTCGGCTACAAATGTGTGATTTTTTAAATTAAGATCACGAGTTATCAGATAGCGCAGCCACCTTCGACTCGGTAGTTGGCTTATTGCTGCCACTTGTACAATTACTATAATTGTAAGCAATTATATATTTAAGAATCAAATAGCCAAAGCTACTTCGCACGTCCATCATTGACTCTGCCTTAAAATATGAGTGAAGAATGACCCTGAGCACGGGACCATTCCTGGATAGCTCAGTGGTTAAAGCATTGGCGTACTAATTCAAAAGTCCTGGGTTTGATTCTCCTATCCAGATGTCATTTTTCAATTTTCAGGATTTGAAATTTATGAGTAATGTGCCTATACCTAGAGGCAAAAGCAGCAATTATGTTCAAAATGGATGTATGGAGTGTTACATTATAAATAACCCAGTATACTTTATTTTTCGGAGAGGCGAAAAAATATAATTTAATGGTAGTTCACTGATGACAGATATTTGAATATTTTATTCCAAACTATAATATACTCTAAGGAAAGAATACACCATTTTCTGTCCTACCATTGATTTATATCTGCCCTAGAAAAATAAAGTTTCTCAACCTGGTTTAAGGTGATTCAGAGAGGAGCAATCATTTGTCATGGAATAAATTGGTTTTTTTTCCGTGCTTCACGTCTTATCGCTCGTCCAGACTATTCGCCCATTTACATTAATGGAATAGAAATTATAAAGGTACAGTTTTGGAGGTGTGCCCGCATTTGCGAAGGAAGAATAGAAAACCCATTGTTCCCGGTCAAAATTCGAACTTCAACTCCCCCTCCCCCTCTTAACAACGCCATACCATTATATTGCGAGACTAACGCCGTATAGCGTGTCCACCGTTGCGGGTTTAAAAATCACTAAATAAAAGGACATATTAATAGAGAGACGTGAAGGTGATCAAGACTCGAGAGGTGAGAGCGAGTAAGAAGCAATGAATGAACAGTAATGTGAATACAAATTAAAACCATAAACCAGCTCGCAGTTAATGAACTTTGTATTTTCCTTCCGACGGAGGGACACTTAAGCGCCCCCACTAGCGACGAAGAGATGAGGTTCCGGTGTAGGAGGGGGTGGGTGGGGGTATAATACTATGGAAAGCAGCGTAGTAACCTACTTTCAAATCGTTTCGGACAGAAATAGAATGGGAGGAGGTTCTCTTCTCAGCCGTAATAAGATATAAAGTAGAATGCCAATGTCTTCCCTACCTTCCCAAAGGGCCAATCAGGAATATTATTTCGGAAAAAATTAATGTATTCACCAGAGTTGATCAGCAATAATAGTGTAACGAGATTAGTGGTCGACTGTTTGCAATGTGGGTTCGGCACGCTTGTCATTTGTATGCGTGCGCTCTCTCTGTCGTTCCATCTTTGTTTAGCAGACAGCCTTGCTGCCAAGGTGATTAGGGAGACCGGGGGAGGGGGGAGCTTAATTGGAAGAAAAGGGACACGTTTAGAAGAGTTTAGTCTCTTTTCCTTTGAATCGTGTAGCGTAGTCCAGAAATGGATAGCCAGAAAACCCCAGTCTTAGTTGATGTTAACCAAGTGAGTGGACTGGTGTGTCCGGGTTAACGTGCCCGGGAGTGTGGGCTAGCGTGTCTAGAGAATGGACCAACGCGTCCAGAGAGTGGATCGACGTGTACAGCGAGTGAATCACCGAATACAGCGTTCGTGTAACGTGGGTCAGCGCAGTGTGTCGTACGCGAGGACAAGTGGTGACTAAAGTGAACTACATTTATGTGATTGTCTTAAATATATGAATAGTTAATATGTGTTTTTTTGGTAATTAATTTGTTTATTTAATTTAATTCCATTTTATGTGTTTTCATTCTCTTGTTAACTTTTAATATTACTCTTATTATTTAATTCGGTGACTTGTCTAGTTGTAGTTAATTTAATTCTATCAGTGTAACTTATGTGTTGTTTTATTTTTAATAATCAAAACCTTTAATATTCTGTGTGCATTTTCATTCTTGTTTTATCAGCATTCCCCACTATCCTGAAAATAACTCGTGGTTCACACGGTGACGTGCAAACGGCCCGCGACCTCCAAGGTCGCACGTGCCTGCGTTACATTAGTTATAATACAAACCATCTATGTTTCCCCAAAGAGTCCATCAGCAATAATAGCTAGAGGACACCCATATATACTCAAAAGATCGGTAAACAATAATAGAACACAACCCCTGTCTTACCAAAGGAGTGGTCATCAGATATAGTTCTTAGAAGATAGCCCATTTCGTCTCAATGATCGATTAGCAATGATAGTTCTAAGACGACAAACCACATCGTCTCAATGATCAATCATAAATGATAGTTCTAAGAAGAAAACCCATATCGTCGATAGGGTCGATTGTTTATCAATATTATTTTTAGACGACAATCTTTATCTTTATGAAGAATCGATCAGCAATGATAGATCTTAGAAGATAACTCATATATTCGCAAAGGGTCGATTAGCAATATTATTTTTAAGACAACTCTTGTCTTCCTAAAGGATTGAATAGCAGCAATATGTCTGTAATTCTAGAAGCTTCTAGGCAAGTCAATCCACATTATTATTAAATTAACACTCCGCTGACGGGTTTTAAATTTTTTAGCTTGTCTAGGGGGAGTGCGAAGGGGTGGAGGGTGTTTCGAGCAAAGAAAGACGCTTAGTCTGTGAATCAATAAAGAGGAGTGTCCAAATCGTGTAACATCGCCTTTTCCGATAGAAGCGGGGGAGAATGAGCATACGGGCTATTATATAGGTTACCCTCCAAGGTGTAAAGAACTTGTTCGTTAAATGGCCTCAAATTTTGGAGGAATCGATGACGTCCCTCGTTGGCACGACCTTGGAAAGCTAAACATCCGGAAAACTTGCTTCGATGGCCAAATTGTCTAAGGCGTCTCTCTCGTGTTGGACTGGCCTGCTGAAGACGGGGGGAGGGGGGATCAGCGTTCGAATTCCGGTTGGATCTACTGAGGGTGATTTTCCCTAATTGGTTTTCCACTCTCCTTACACGCAAATGTGGATAGATTACCTCTAGAATGTTTCCTTCTTCATACTTACCACATTAGAGTACTTATAAAATACGCATATAACCTGAGCGGGTAGTAAGACGTGGTGATAAAAAAATCCTAAAAACAAATGTAGTTGTTGGTATCCTCCTTTAATTACCTTTAGACATGGGCCTATTTCATCATATTTTTTAAACTCTGTAAGATATACTAAACATATTATATTAAAGTTTTAAAATATGTTATACAACACTGAAATCATCAGACGTCATTTGGGAGAACATTTAAAACACCTAACTCTATCTCGGGAGATCGATCTTTGTTCATCCTCAACCCAACTGCTGGGAAATGGCTCTCTCGTTTTGTGGTTTTTACAACTACTCCCCTTAAGAATGCTGGTGTATTACCTTAAAGTGTTACCCTACTCAACATGCTTTTCTTGGTTGTCACCGGGGAGCACGCAAATAAAGTAAAAAGTCTTGTCTTATATGATTAGCCTGTGACGGGGAGGTCGGGCCGGGGTTCGAAATTCTGACAGGTTTACTTTTTTTTTTAAATGGATTTTCACTCGATCTCCACGCATTTGTAGAGACATTTCATCTGAAAATATACCTTCCTCATCCCTACACTATTAGTGTAAATATGCGGATAACCCTGACAATTTGTATGACGTGGTACACACACACACACACACAAAAGATAAGCCGATAGCCAACCAGTACCGGTTTAGTCCAATTTTCAAAGGAAGAAACTATTTAAAATACAAATTTATCTTTACGGCAACCGGCCCCGTGCTATTGTGGTCATTGTACTTGATTACAAGCCTAGGGATACCGGGTTTGTTTCTGGTGTTAACGTCCCTTAGGATAAACTAAAATAAAGTGAACACTTTTAATGTGGGGATGTAGGAAATGCGATTTAAGGCTAGTGTTTTTGCACTTTTTATAGAAAAACTTTTTTTTGCTGAAATAAATAAAATATTTATCCAGCAGAACTATTTTTTTTTCACATGGTGGTATCAACAGTCTGTTGTTGAATATCTGTAATGAGCATAGCAACATTAAACGAGAAACTTTTTAAATAAAGAGAGAAGGTTATCATTAAATTCCAGGACATCCTTGACAGATATTAATGAAATGTTTATATCACCGCGTAAAGGTAACCTGGCGATCTAGGGGTAAGGTGTCACTCTTCCGTGCTGGGGGTCCGGGGTTCAATCCCGGGTCCCGGCACAGATTGATCTGATTGCCAAACCCCTCCTTCACCTCTGACAAGACGTGTATTAACCACAACTTGTGAATGTGTTGAATGCCAGGTCTCCACCGTGGTTCGGATCCCACGTTAAACTGTAGGTCCTCCATTTAATCTCACAATCACCCTACTATTACACATTAGCGTAAGTGCGTGTAACCCGAACGGGTAGTAAGACGTGGTGCTAATGATAAATAAATCACCGCGCGAAGAAAATTAAATTCTGTGTTTCTACTGGAGCAATATTTTATTAATTTTTGACCTAAAAAAAAGTTTTGCCATAAAAACTGTAACAACACTGCCCTTAACTCGCCTACCCTACATCCTCATCTTAAAACGTAGATATATATTGATTGCATTTCAATTTAAATTGATGGAAAAAATGTATGTGATAAAACAATCCTTTCTCTCACATTTCTCTCTCTCTCTCTCTTCATATTGCTTTCTTAGCTTAAGATGAAATTTCGTTCCCTAATTAAGTCCAATGCCACGGACTGATTTTTACCCTGATTTTTTGAATAAATTAATTATATTTGAAATGTGTATGATTAAATAAAAATGTTTTAATAAGATCAATTTATAAAAAATGTAAATATAAAATCCCAGCATCCTAGCCAGCGTCAAATATGTATCACTCATTTTGACTTTTTTTTCTAAACTCCCTGCTCTAAATTGTACCGGCAGATATTGTTACAAAGCGGTCGCTTCATATAATTATATAATACCTAATTTATTGACACTGTAAAACAAAATAGGTATAAAATAACCTGACTATTTGGAAGGGAATTATGTACCATTTAAATAAATAGCAGCTATCTTTTCTGGGCTCCCACCCGTGATTTTAAAATGGCTATCACCGAAAAATGCCAGGATAAACAAAAGTCACTTTATCTAACTAACCATGGCATGGACCAACCTTATCACAGTCTCTTTATCTTGGTCCTCAAGGTTCTGACGTCCTTCGGCCTATCCCACCCTTCGTGAGGGGGGGTGGGGGTGGGGATATTGTAAGAGATAAGATGAGCTCCAGCCGTCACAAGGAGGAAAATGAATCATTCCATTTTAAATTGAAATTAGGATGAAGAGGATGGTAGGCAATTTAAACCAAAATATGTAGTTCCCTTTTGCAAATGGGAATTTCTTTAGTGTCATGTTTAAAAGTGTTTTCTTAAATATATGAGCCACTTTTTTATTATTTGAATGTATGGTTTCATTATAAAGTGTGTAGATTTCAATTCCTTAGAACCTTCAGGCACAAAATAGGGATATTTTAATAACTCAAATTAATTGCCAGTCTCCTTGCAAGAACTTGCCTTCAAATAAATGTATGGGAAAGTTTGTTTTTAATTTTACATTTGGCAATGTTTTAATTGCTTTCCAGGAACTTTCATCTATAGATGTAGAATATAGATGGTGTGTAAACATGAGTAGAGTTAAATGTTAATCTTATTTCAAGAAAGTCTATGCCTAATGTATGTATAAGATGGTTTGAAAAGGGATAAGAATTAATTCTATTGACATTGTAGACTTAACTTTGGATATTATACCATATTATTAAAAAATAATAGTTTTTTTTGCATTGTGTCTTACTATGGTAGATTTTTTAAATTGCCAGCATTTTCTTGCTGGTAGAGTGAGAAATCCTTTAGGAAAAATCACCCTAAATGCAACTGCAAAATTTCAGCTCTAAATTTATGGTATTTCTATAACTCTTAATATTTAATAATTTATAGTACTAAGGTAATTAATTTATCTCGTAAATTTTGTGATTTGACACCTTAGCTCTGTCGGTAAACATGTCTGTCTATTGAGCTAGGGGTCCTGGGTTCAATTTTCAGCATGGCCGAAAAATTTATCATTGGTGAAATGTGGATTTACTCTTTCACAGTGATAAATTAACAGGCGAGGGCTGGATGTTGTGCCTCTCCTAGTCTTAAGTTAAATTATAAGACATATGAAGCTACGACAAGGTTAGCAAGCCGAAAGTGGAAAATATATGGCTTGAATAAAAAACTGACTCAGGCCATAGGCTGGAAACAGTAATGGATGTAAAGTAAAATAAAGTAAATTTTGTATTAGTAAATTAATCAAAGTTGTTAAAATAGCTCTCTTAAGCCATGAATAACAACATTACAGTCTGTAGGTCTTATCTGGAAAGCCTGGTTTATTATTTGGATCTAAATTATAATACATGTTTATAGAGCTTGTCCTGGTAGTCAAATATTCAAATTTCTTGTGGGTCAGTTCACTTTCTTTTATATCTCGGTTTCGACAAATATTCACTAAAAACTGGAACCAGTTTTGGTTCCTAGGAAGTTGATTCTTGGTTCCTTGGTGTTTAGTTAGATGGTTTGAAAAAAACATTTGACTATATAAATACATATAATAAAAATGACCATATCTGAAAGTTACAAAAGTTATTAGATCTACTTTCACATGTTTATATACCAAGTCATGTGATCTGGAGTTGTCACTTTTGATAAATAATATCAATACTTATAAAACAACACTAATAATATATAAAGTAAAATGTATTTAATCTTTACCACAAAAAAAAAGTATTTTTCTGTGGTTTTTTAATCTGTCCTTTCCATTGAAGTTATACTCTACAAACAATTAAATAAATAGCCTACACCAATAGTTGACATAAAAATAATTTATATTTTTAATGTACAAATTATATTTTAGAGAACTAAAATAATAGAGTCAGAATCATAACTGAAAATTTGTTAGTGCCAAACCGTTGCTATAATTTAGTGTTGTTGATCTAAATAAGTTATTGATTTAATTTGTAAGCCATGTGCTAGTATATTTGTGGGTTTGGAAAGTACAAGTAGTAGTATTAGTATTAGCACTAATGTTCACCAGTAGAGAAAATGGAAATCACCAGACACACTACCTCCTCCCTTCCAACACCTGTCAGTACAACTGTGGGTGGAGTATAGGATTCCGTCCCTCCAGGCCAGAATCAACAATTATTAGGGTTCTTTCTTGTATGAAGGAATGTTTAGACCAAGCATCTCCAACCTTTACCCGACTGGGGGCCACGTAAGTTCTAGGGAATTGGCCAGAAGCCATACATGAGATGTATAATACCTAATGCCCAAGTATAGTACACACACCCACATACCCTCACCCATCCATTCATTACACAAATAACATTATACTTATGCCTCTGGAAACTTAATGTATATTAGGGAGAATTTACATCAGCTCCAAAAGACTAATATGTGTATTTATTTCTACAATTTTGAAGTATTTCACTTTGAGCTGGAGGGCCACACAAAACATACTCGAGGGGCCTTGAGTTGGAGATGGCTGGTTTAGACAATACTTTTTTTCCCTGTTAACATTAATAACATTTTACATAATTATTAGTATTATTTTATATCTGAAAGATTAAATGAAAAGCTAATCAATCTTCAGTCTGATTTAGAAAAGAAGTAACTCATTTGACAGTTGTAAAAGTTACTAAAATAAGTTTTTTTATAGGACTAATACTATAATACTTATCACAGTGTCTTATTACCCCTTTGGGTTATGCACTTAAGTACTAATTACTCTAATGGGTTAGAAATTGGGAAGGTTGAATATAGAGAAAGTGAACCCTCATTTGCGTGGAGAGAGTCGAAAACTATTTTGGAACCCCACCCAAGCAAGATTTGAACCTTGATCTCCTCGTCCTCGGCAGTCTAGCTCAACACAAAACTAGTGCGTTAGCTAACTACGCCACCAAGGTGTTTTTTTTATAACCTTGTCTTACATCCTGTTCAGGTTATAGGCATATATGACTCTTATAGGGTAGGAATAAGGAAGGAAGCATTGTAGAAGTAATCTAGCCACATTTGCATGGAAGGAGTGTGGGAAACCATTCAGGGAAAACCACCCTCGTTAGACCCGACCGGGATTCAAACACTGATCTCCTTATATTCAGCATAGTGACAAGAGTCATGCCTTAGATCATTCGGCTACCAAATGCATGGCCATCTAATAAAAGTAACAGTGGCGGAACACATTACGTCTTTATCTATAAATATATGAAAATTGTTTTAGAAACTTGTATGACTGTCAAAAAAAAAAGTTCCTATCACATTCAGTACCGATCCCTGCTGGAAATAATTATATATAATAATACCCCCCCCACACACACACACACACACACACACGCACACACACACAGAGGCATGACAAATTACTAGACTAAACAGGTTTTTTAAGTGATTTACTATGTATATTTTGTTAGAAACAATAAATGTACAAATCTTTTCACATTTTAATATTTTGTGTGCATGCCCTTGTTCTTGATAAGCAATTTTAGTCTTTTTGCATGCTGTTAATAAGATTTTCACATTTTTTCTAAAGTTCATCATTATGATGCCACACTTTTATCAAGGTTTCAAGCAAACCTAATTTAGTAGTGATCTTTTGTTGATGCATTCCTTTTCTAACAATGGCCCACAGGTTTTCAATTGGGTTCATATCTGGACTGTTACCTGGCCAGGAAAGAACACTGATACTTTTATTTTGCAAAAAGGTTTTCACAGAAATAGCTTGATGCCATGACTCTTAATAATACACCATTTTTATGAAGATTTTTTAGTTTAAATATTTTATAATTTTTGAAAAATATCTGTCATGGTGCCCTGTCATGCATGAAAATGTATTCTTCATTTGGAAACCAATTTATGGCCTGGGGAAGCTGCTTGATCTTCAATACTTATAAGTATTGATATTGCCTCATTGTGTTTTCAACAATGTAGAGCCTCCCTGGTCCATGTATTGACATAACACACCACACCATGACCGATGTAGGATGTTTAACAGTCTGGTTCACGCGATCACAATGAAACTCTTCATTTATCCTTCTCCGTACGTATTGTGAAATTTCATAAGATATTTGAAAAATAGATTCATCTGAGAAGCAAACCTGCAACAAAATACCCATTTTGTGTAGACCTTCGGTATGGAAAAATATTCAAACTTGCTGATAAGAGCAGAAATAAGATGGGTTCACATGATAATTAAAATTTAGGCTAGGCTTATTTTTTATTATATATGTACAATGCCGTAGAGAAAGTTACTGAAGGCTAATAAATTCTACAAGAGCTCCTAAAACACTAAGAATAATATTTGCTGTCATAAATGTATTGCTAACCTTTGCCCAGTCAGCATCAGTCCAATTCTTTAGTCCTTTAGCCCATTCCAATTGTTTTTTTTTGTCATTGCTGGCATAATTTTTTGTTTTTTCCTAGGCCTGCGTTCCTTTAGACCTTCATTCTTTTGAGCTCTGCTGACACTTCTGGGTGAAATATTGACTCCATATTTTTTAATTTGGCTTCAAAGTTGTTTATTTGTGCTTCTTCTATTAACTAATATTAGATTCTTCAGTTTTCTTAGAATTATTTCATTGAGTTTTCGCTTGCGTCCACATATCCCAACTCGCTTCGGTTCATAGTTTACATTTTTATCGCAAGCCTGTTTTATTCTCACATATTTTTGTGAAATATTTAATCTTACTGCTATCTGGCTTTGTGTTTAACTATCTTCTTCCAAAAGATCTTTAACTTTGGCAATTTTTCTAGGTGAAAGATGTGCTGTTTTACCCATAACCTCCAAATGTTATTGATTTGAAAGTCAAGAACAATACTAAAGAATCAATCACAAAAATCAGGATGAATGTATTAAAAACAGTTCTATATTGTTAAAAAATGGTAACAAACACCATTAAAAACTACTTTCTAATGTAAACATTTAAAATTAACATCTGAATAATTGTTTTCTACAGTATAACAATGGAGTTAAAACAACATGAAAAACTGATTAGTGATTAGCAGTAGTTTTTATTAATTCCAAACCAATTTTAAACAGCTGATGCATATCAAAATTGCCAACTTAGGTAACAAAATATTTCAAAATATATTAAAATTTATTTAAATAATTTTTCTTTCTAATTAAAAATGTAATTGTGCAAAGCTATATTTTCACATATTATTGGAAAAATCAGAGTCTAGTCTAATAACTTGCCCTACCTCTGTATATGTGTGTGTGTGCCTGTGTGTGCTATTATTATATACATAGTATTATTAGATATATGATATTAATTTAATACATATATAATATGTTATTAAAATAAAAATGTATATAAACTTTTGCCTCCTAAAGTTCTTATTGTGTTTCTTCTTTTCTATCTATTATATATTCATACTTATATTTTTAATCAATATATTTTTAACTAATTCATTGTTCTCTACTTGATCACTTTTGCTAAATTTGCTTACACACACACCACATTTGCACAAACTCATTTTCTCTCTCTCTCTCTCTCTCTCTCACACACACACACATTTGCACAAACTCATTTTCTCTCTCTCTCTCTCTCTCTCTCTCTCTCACACACACACACACACACACACACACACTCTCACACACACACACACACACACACACTCACACACACACACACACACACACATTCACTCACCTTCTAAACCCATTATAATCTTAGCAATGTCAGCAATTTGTAAAGCTCCACCTTGCCATAATGTAAAGTTATCTCTATGTATCTTGAAGGTTTATCTTGAAGTATCCTGTTACTACATGTGACTAAAATATTATGTCATACTTAACATTCTCCAATTTTGTGTTGATGTGACAACTAAAAGCAAAGCCCATATTCTCAATTCAGCAAGAGTGTCAAATTTTAAAACTGGTTCCTTATGGTGTTTGTTTAATATCACATACATTTTTCATCAAAAATTGGAAATGTTCCTTGTCTCACTATAAAAACTTTATAATAAAGCGGGTCTCATCACTCAGGAATTTTTTTTAGGGCTTAAATCTTCAACTATTTACCAATTCCCCCTGAAACAATGGTTAAAGTCCCTGTGTGGTCAAAGTTTCTTAGGCTTCTCTGGTGGAAAAGCAGGAGAGCTACAGGGGGTTTAGAATTAACTCTAAACAAGAACCCATTTCTAATAATTATGTTCATCTTTTGCCAAGAGCTTGACTTTTTTTTGGATGGGCTTATAATAAGGTACCTATTTTGAAATATAGCAAGCAATTTAGTTAAATATATATATTTGTATTGAAATTAATATTGATTATGGATTATTTGATGTGCTCAATTTTTAATCAAATGGATGTTTAAAAAAATATCAGCTGGACACGGGAATTGGACCCGGGACCTCTAATTTAATGCGCCAATGATTTACAACTGTACAATGCAGGTTCATCTCAGGTTTTATTCAGACGCCTTGGTGTCACTTTTCAACATATATTTCAAATATTCACTTTGTCCTTAAAATTACACATCTTTCACACACTTGGACATGCTACAGTCCAATCTTGATATAAAGAAACTTTTTTTTTAATAATTATTAAGGTTAATGAAACAGGTTTCATAAATCTATACGTAATGTCATATGATCTCCAACTGTCTCTTTTAATATATAGTATCAATACCCTCTAAAATAAAACCAATAAAATAGAACAAATGTTTACGATGTTGACTGAAAAATAATATGTTTTTATTTTACAAACATTCCTTCCTACCAGAATCCCACTATACACATTGTAATACGAGCTGTAATACTGAGTCAAATTTTACCCACAGATCTCAACCCTAGTAACTCACCGCGAGCGACCGCTATGTTCCGAACGCAGTCTACGTGCGGTGGCCCGTGTGGGTCAAGCAGTGAACCTTGCTGTAGAAAGGTTTGTCACTGTGGGTGAAACCATTGCCGACGACAACCCTGAGATAAAGGCTGACATGTACGAGGCTTGCAAAGAGGCTCGTGCTGCAGGTAAGAAAAATCACTAAATTGTTTAAACTATTTTTTCCCCCTGCATCTTAGTACATGTTTAGGTTATATGAATGTATTAATTATGCTGAAGGAATAGGAATGAGGAAGGTACAATTTGAAAGTAAGTGTTCCCACATTTGTGTTGTAGAGTATGGAAAGCAATATAGGAAAAACTACTCTAACTACACATAACAGGATTTGAACCCTGATCTTGTCATTGTAAATTCAGTCTTAACATGACAGTGACACATTATATCATATAATATAAATTTGTGATATTAAAAGATAATTTTTATGAATTCCGAAAAAATAAATTACTATAAAGAATTAACTCAAAAATCTTATTAGTGCAGAATGATGGGTTGGACAAAGCTAAAGGGAATTTTTTAAGAACTTTCTGTAGAAAGCTCCACATTGTTTCACGTCACATGTTTAAAGACTAAATATCTAGTCCAAGATAGATATCAGGCATAGCAATTTTAAATTATGAGAAGTAGCTATTGACAGTCCTTAATGAGTGACTTGATTTTGTACGTGCATCCATGTGCTACGAGTTTTCCAAGTTTCAAAAATAAGTACCTATTATTTGAATAATCATAATCACATCCTGTAGTAATTGGAGTGGTATGGAAAAATAATGGTTCAATTCTGGACAACCACGATACTGGTACTCTTGTGATTTTGTGGCTAGGGTTGCCACTTTTCCCCAAATATAATAAGCAAATTTTTAAGTATTAGAGGTAGGTGGCCCTGCCCTTTTTTTGTTCTTGCTTTTTCTTTTTGGGCATTTGATTCTTCTAGAATTTATTTGAAGGTTCTTTTTCATCAAACTCATCCATCCATCTATTACTGTTTCCAACCTATGGCCTGGATCAGTTTTTTATTCAAGTCATATATCTTCCACTACCAGCTTGCTAGGCCTGTTGTAGCTTCATATGTCTTATAATCTTACTTTGGACTAGGACAGGACCAACATCCAGTCCCTGGCCATTAATTTATCAATGTGAAAGGGTAAACCTATATTTCATCAAAGATAAATTTTTCGGCCATGCCGGGAATTGAACCCGGAACCCTTAGCTCACTAGGCAGACATGCTACCGACTGAGCTAAGGTGTTGGACTTTTTCATAAAACTGTTTTGTCCAAAAATTTTAAACTTTTTATTTGAAAATTTTATATATGATTTGACATTTTAAAATTTATACACTTAAAAGGATTTTCCCCTCAGCATATTTTGAGATTTATCTTGATTGATTAATATAGCAGCAGTTTGGGATAAGTACATGTGCAATTATTGTGTTGCCCTATAGACAGGTTAATTATGGGAATTATGGAGGGATGTCTTAAACTTTAAACATTCTATTTTTAATTTCTTGCATAGTCATAAAATACTGTCTTATGTGCATATGATTTGGCGCTACCCTATTTGGGTTTTAAGTTGTTGGAAATGGAATATACATTGGTTTCACTCTTCCAGTATAGAGTTAAATATCTGTAAACAAATAAAGCAAGATATGTCTACAAATAAAATTACTGAAAATACCCTAAGTGAAAACAAAACATATTTAATCAATCAATTTTCATGAAACTAATACTTTTTGTAAATATTAATTTGTGTTTTGTGGAACTGTATTTAATGAATTGTCTAGGCTCGGCAATCGAAAAGTTGTGTGAGGCAGCACTAGAAGACTCGTTGACTGATCGTGGTGCGGTGGTTCGTGCTGCCAGATGTCTTCTAGGATCTGTCACCAGAGTTCTGCTTCTCGCAGATGTTGTGGTTGTGAAACAGTTGCTCTTAGCTAAAGACAAGGTATATAGACATTTTTTTTAGCACCGCATCTTACTACCTGTTCAGGTTGTACACTTATGTACTAATTACTCTAATGGTTTTTAGGAATCCCAAAGGCTTTATTTAGAGGAAGTGGAGATAGAGTGAAAAACTATTTTGGATAAACCACCCTCAGTACACTTGACTGAGATTCGAACCTCAATATACCTTTCATTGGTGTCTAGTTTACTTCGAGAGTAGTGCTTAGACCATGCAGCCACCGAAGCAGGTTCATAGCCCTATTGTATCCACAGTTAGTTCAGCCTTTCGAGATAAAACATAATATTAAATTACTGACATTAGTAACACTTAGTTATTTTTATTTTTATGCAAAATGTCATGTATGATAATTCTCAGTCAACAATGACTGTTAAGCATCATGATGTGCATTAGTGTGTGGAATTAATTGTTTGGTTCATTCAATAACTGTAAAAAAATATGTTAATGATTGGAATTGACTATACACTGATTTCACTCTTACAGTATAAACTTAAATATCCACAGACAAAAATATTATTAAGAAAGATCTACAAATAAATGTACTAAAATATCTAACAATGATCAAAAACATTTTTAATCAATCACTATTCAAGCCATTTAAAATTATTTAGTAGAATTTGATAACTAACCTTTCATGTGGATTGGTAGGGGACAAGTTATTTTCAGATTGTTAAAAGGTTAGAGAAGTAGTTTTTATATGGAAAAGTTATATTTTTAATTTTCATTATCCCTATAATTTTTATTCTAAAATTATTTAAATTATTTCTGCCGTGGCATCGCTACAATGTTGTTAGTTGTATCATTGTTGGCAGGTTGCCCGAAGTTTGGGGCGTCTAGAAAGCGTGACCAACTTCACAGAATTCGTGAAGGCATTCAGCCAGTTTGGTGCCGAGATGGTGGAGCTGGCACACCTGACAGGTGATAGACAAAATGACATGAAGGATGAGAGGAGACGAGCTCAGATGGCAGCTGCGAGACAAGTTCTGGAGAGATCAACCATGATGCTGCTCACTTCTTCCAAAGTAACGTCATCTCTCTAGTGTTTATCTTTTTTTATTTAAAGTTGTTGTTAATTGCAATGCTGTAGTAACCACTTAGTAACTCTAAACACATAACACATATAATAAAATCAAACTGAGTGCTAGGAAAATGTGGCCTACAAAAATAACACAAATAAAAACTGAACTTAACCTTCCAGCTATCTTTTCTCTTTCACCTTTATATGTTAAAATATTTTTAAAACTTGAGATAAACATGCACTGTTGAGAAATCTTATTCAAAATGTGTTCCAAATTTTCTTAGAAATGTGTTATTTTAAAACCAAACTCATCTTCATATAAATTTAAAATACCAGTCTCCTGATTGCTCTTGTAGTGTCTTTGAACATTTTTGCGTCGCTCAAAAATACAAAAAAACAAACAATGTATACACTGTGTTTATCTGAAAAAAAGTACTTTTATACATCCATTTATTTACACTTTTGAACAGTCAAAACAAATTCTATATTTTTGGACACTAACTTAGATTAGGGAAAGTGTATATAATGTAGACACAGCCCTAACCTAATTATTGGCTGCTTTTGAAATATTACAAGAATATTAACTAAAGTAATAGTTTTTTCGTAATTTTTTTTTGACACAACCTTATGCATTGTAGACATGCTTGAGACATCCAGACTGTCCGTCAGCTCGCGAAAACCGAGACACAGTATTCTGTCAAATGAGGCGGGCCATGGACCTCATCCATTATGTAGTCAAGGATGGAGTTTTGGATTCTGCCGCACAGCTTGGTCAGACGGGATCGCCCATTGATCCACAAAGTTCCTCCCAGGTCAGTCTCAGAGTCTGTTTGATCAGAGGTACAGGGTCTTTTTGGTTGGGGGAGGGGTGGAAGGGAGGGGCATTGTCAAGTTTGAAATTACTTCTGACATTATTTGGATGTTTGGAGAAACAAATTTGTCAACGTTTATCATCTCTGGTATATATTTAAAATATGTTTCTACAATGGTGATTACAAGCATTTTCATATGGTTAAAATAATAGGTTTTTTCTACACAAATAAACGATGTAACTTATATATAATATTTTACCTTTAAGCTATAGGTAGTAATTCTATAATATCTTTATGGTGGGTACAAACAACACTATGTACCCATCAATCAAAATTTGCTCATGGGTAGTACAAAGAGAACACAATGAGGTCACTCCCACATAGCCTAGCCATTAGAGCCAAAATATTTTTTTCTGACCACAATTACCTTCTACAATACAATAAAAAACTGCAACATGCTTTTATGAACAGAGGCTACCCCAAAGCATTGGTGTGTAGTCAAATAGACAGAGCTCAAAATAGTGGGCCCACAACATCAACAGGAACAAATAACATCATCCCTCTGGTCACTACATACCACCCTGGACTCCACAAACTCAACAATCTCTTGAAAACAGGTTTCCCCATACTGCAATCCTCCACCACTACACAACATATCTTCAAGGAGTCTCCAAAAGTAACCTATAAACAACCAGCCAATCTACGCAACTTACTTGTGAAACCCAAACTGCCGGACCCCACTATTCAACCCGAACCCAAACAAATACCAGGTTCATTTCCCTGCAACCGCACCCCCTGCAAAACCTGCACCATACATAAACCAACAAATTCATTCTCCAGCAACATAACTAAAATAAGTTATCCTATAAAAGGCCACCATACTTGTGATTCTGAAAATCTCATTTACCAACTGGAATGCAACCAGTGCCAAGCACAATACATTGATCTCACAACAGAAACACTAAGAAGGAGAATGAATGGTCATCGACATGACACAAAAATTAAAATAAAGATAAGCCTGTAGCATCACATGCCGAAACCCATAATCTGGACTTTAATCAGTATTACACAACCAAGGTGGTCAAATCCTTGAACAAAGAAATATGCAACCCTTCACAACTAAGGATATGGGAACTAGCCCATCAATATATTATCAAATCCAGACAAGCCCCTAACCTCAACCTTAGGTAATTCCTCTCCTTCCTACAAGCACACTTATTATTACATTCAATGTCACAATAATAATGATAATGATAATGATAATAATAATGATGATGATAATAATAATTAATAATAATAATAATAATAATAATAATAATAAAGTAAGCCGGTGCAAATCTTTGAAATTTAAAGTTCGAATTCAAATCGTTGTAAGATTTGAATTCAATTCAAAACTTAGAATATTTTTTGAATTCAATCCAAAATTTAAAATATTAGTATTGGAAAGATATGAATTTGATTTGAAATCTCAAATCTAGATAGATCCTAGATTCGGTTTCAATGAATTTAGCTTAAAATTTGAATTTATAATTATTCCTACTTGCAAATAAATACAATCTGACCAGAAACCAGTTGCAAAGAGTCGAGTGAATAAAGAAATTAACTTGAGTTTCAGCTCTTAAAGGAATCACGTGGGTGACAGTTGTTTGTAAGAGTGAAATCTTATTTATTTATTTTTAAATGTAGCTAGGCCTACCCTTTTTCAATACAGCAAGTTAGCCAACATTTGCAAAACGATACTAGCTTGTAAATGGGTAATGATCATACTAACGGCACCTATTATCAACTAGGATAACTATTTGTAGAAGGAGAAGTTTTATTTAAAACCAAATATTTTTACTAGAGTGTCGACTTGGGAGTCATTAGAGCTCAATATCGTCGTGATTATTGAAACTAAACCCAATTTCAATTTTAATTTCAATTTACTTTATTATAATGCTAGCCAACAGTCGCAAGATCTATAACAGGCCAGAACTGAAAAGTACACAAGTATCTTACAAATACATATATTTACACGAAAAAATAAGATAAACAAAAATGGCTAAATAATGTTATATACTGATGAATAGTTACGAAAAAAAGTAATTAATAATGATAAAAATAAAAAATAGCATTAATAACAAATAACTAAAGAGTGGTTAAAAGCAGTAACAATATGCAAAAAATAGATCAGAATACTGTAAATTTAAATATTATAGGCAGAACCTCTACATGATAAATTATTGATAAGGGATTTCCTTAAATAACTCTCTGAGCTTAGCTCTTCTTTTATGATAGATGTCAAATTCGACAAATATAGAAATTTAAAAATAATAATAAATTATTCATTAAATAATGTGCTATAAACAAACACTCTAGCTTAATTTTACAAGGAAAATAAATAAATAGATTAATAATTTTTGTTTTCCCATTTAAAATGCATTGAAATGGAAACATTTTAACAAAAATATTTCAATAACTAACCCACCTCGGTGGCGTAGTTGGCTAACGCGCTAGTCGTGTTGAGTCCGACTGCCGAGGACGGGGAGATCGAGGTTCGAATCTCGGTCGGGTGAAATGAGGGCGGTTTTTCCTAAACGGTTTTCCACTCTCCCTCCACGCAAATGCGGGTTCACTTCCTCTATTCATCCTTCCCAATTCCTAATCCATCAGCGTAATTAGTACTTAAGCGTATAACCCGAACGGGTAGTAAGACGCGGTGGTAAAAAAAAAACCAATAACTATTTTTAGCATGGTTTGAAAATTCCATAAGAATTATGAAAGATGCCCAGATATGTTACTAAAATAAATAAAAAACAACAATGTTGAGTTATTAAATTTTTTTTAAATACATTTTTTTGTTTAGAACCGTGCATTTATGCGTAGGCTCAGCCTTAATGCCCAACTGTGTGGTGACTTGCCATTAAATCTTAGTGATGATGATGATGATTATATAATAATAATTTATTGCGATTTTTAGGAAGACTGGGATGCGAGTCGGACTGTATCTGGCGCATTGAAACATTTTGAGGACATGGTAGAGATGACAAGACTTACACTTCTAGGCCCCGGCTGCAAGGAACGGCTCACCACATCGCTCGACACAATTGTAGAGCGGACGCAGGACTTTACAGACTCTGCATACACAAGTCATGAACACCGTGAGAACATCCTCTTACTGTGCGACCGTGCAAAGCTTGAGCTCAACCAACTTCTCAGAGTAGGAGTCAGTCTTGTGAGTTGTCGTCATGAACTTATTTAAAACTACAAGAATTGATGTGCTTTTTTTGGTATTTTTTTTATAAATTTAGTATCTGTTATTCAAAAAATAACTATACTTTATTGAAAAAAGTTATCACAATTCGTATTATACTTTCACAAGGAAATATTTTAACTTCTTTCCATCTTATTACTACGGTTTTGTTTATATTGTACAATTCTGATGTACTTGTCTGCAAATATTGTTCATGAATTTATCAAATAACTTGTTTTCTGTCTGATAAATCTCCACTTAAATTCTTTGACATGATTCAAATCAAACCCTCTTGAAACACTAAGAATTATCAGACAAGTATTTAAGGCTCAATTTTAAATGCAATTGGCCATGAAAGAGTGAGATTAAAAACTCTTTTTAATCTCACATTAATGCTAACATAAAAAAAAAAGCTTTTTTTTCCTTGGATGTCAGCATTTGGGCCTGAACTTAAAGTGAGTTGTAAATTACTCGTAACAAGTTGGCTAAATCTATAAACCCAAAAGTATTACGGTAAAACTGTGGCTTCCAAGAGGTGGTTTTAAACCATTTGAATTCCAAAGCCTCATTGATCACGCCCACAGTTGAGATACACCAATACTTTAAAAGTGAACTGCTATAATTGTTTTTTATATGTTTACTTCAGGAGCAATGCGAAGGTAGCTCCCCCACAAGCGAGATGGAGAATGCAGTGCTGGGGCTGCTACATGCTACAAGGGACTTGAAACAACAGCTACAACAGACCACCATAGAGCAGGC
Organism: Timema bartmani; assembly: GCA_902151455.1. Taxonomy (NCBI): domain Eukaryota; kingdom Metazoa; phylum Arthropoda; class Insecta; order Phasmatodea; family Timematidae; genus Timema; species Timema bartmani. The sequence goes on from CABFWB010000189.1 coordinate 362,456, forward strand.
CAATGACTTGCCCTCAGTCGTAAGGGCAGGACATGACATGGTCAATGTGATACGCAACATTGCGCTTGCTACAGACACTGAGCGGCTAGAGCAGTGTGCCGACCGATTCCACGAGTACATTGAGCACATTTTGGAGGTGAGGGCTAATTCAAAATAAAAAAACTAGCAGTAAAAGAATGTATGTATAAATATTTCCAACATTACTCTATCAATCAATAGATCTTATATATAGCCTAGCCATTATATTTTACAAAATTAGAACAACAAAATTTCAAATTTTATTTTTTTAACCCATTTTCTGGCGCACATATAGCACAGCTATTTATTTTTCAGCAAGCTATAAATCTATCTATTCAAGTCTCCATTCATTTGCATCAATTTGGCAACACCGCAAGTTTTCAGTTATATTTCAAATTCTTCAAGAAGCATGTATTTCCATATAGTACTTTTATTTGTGTTTTGTGTGTTTTATATGTGTTTCTTTATATGAAAAAGAAATATTTCCGAAAATCAAAACAATTTGTAGCTGTGAAAGTGTAAAGAAGTGGAAAGTGTTAAAAGTGTAAAAATAAATGAAGAAAAGTGTGTTCCTATCTAGACCTAACCTAACTAGCCTTTCAGGGTGACTTCCTTTAATAATCAATATCCCTTACTAGGGGTATGCGAAGCTTCAATACTTTGACTTCGAAACAAATTATGACTTCAATAAAATTATTGACAGCTAAAATACTTCATTTATGTTCATTTATAGCCATTCTGAGCTGTTTTGTACATAAAAATTAATATTTATATGGAATAAATCTGAATAAATTAAATAGCATCTTATGATACTAGCTTGATTTGTAAGAGTAACACGAAATATTAAACAATTGTGCAGATAAAACATTTTCCAAATAATTTTAGTGCATAAATTTATACACGGTAAATAATCACAATATAATTTTTTTTTCAAGCATACAACAACTAAAGGAAAATATTCAAACTTCGGTTCGGCTTTGAGAATATTTCATATATTCGATTCAAGTTCACTTCGAATTGAAAAAGTGGACTTCGCAAACCCCTATCCCTTACTTTACATTATTTTACAGTGTTTCTACACTGTCTCATTTATTGCTTTATTCATGGTCAAAGTAGAGCATTTAACTGGTAGCTCCAACTATCTGCTTCAATATGAAGTATTCAGACTGGCTAAAAGTACAGTGGTTCATTGATAGGTAGCATTACAATAACTTATTTCATTGAAACGTTGATTCACACCCGTACTAGGAAAAGGGTTGAATGTCACAAAATATACTTTTTGTTTTAAGTTAGGAGAGATAGCCAGCACACATACCTTGGTGATACTGGAGTAGAAATTGTTTAGATAGAACACTAAAAAACACACAAACACATTTTTAAGGACAAGTTTTCATTGTCACAGACAGCTTCATCAGGTCAAGAGAGTAGACTGATGCTCTTGGTTGAACTGCAAGGTCGACTTTCCACAGCTGACTGTTTTTCAGCTATGATATCACTGTATAGATGGCAGCACTATGAATAAATAGAAAGATAGAAAAACTAAAAATTGTGTTATATACTGTATTATTATTTTGAGATAAATTAAGAACTGCGCTGGTCGGTATTTTCTTTTTTGTTGGTTGTTTAACGGGTCTAAATTTGCGGGGTAAAGTTGGCAGAGTATCTATGGGAGTGGGAATTTTTAGTATGGAGGCTAGGCTGGGTTTTTCCTCCATTAAAGGGGCTTTGATCTGTTGAGTAGGCCTAGAGGCTATTATTTTGTCTTGCTATAGGATAAACCCTTGTTATTTAAAGCCAGTCATACACAGTTTGGAGAGCTTTAATAATTTATTCTGTGCTAATTTCTTCAACAATGAGTTGGCTGTTGCTAGTGTGTTGCTTATATCCACTAGTTTGTCTGGATAGGCCATAAGGGTGACTTTAATATGAGAAAGCAATTGTGTATGGTGTGTGCTAGTTTATACTTGTACAGCAGTAGGACAAAATTTGTTAGTCTAATTCATGTTCTCTTGCTAGGCTTGTGGGCTCACTGATTGACCTTACTGTCTGGTGTAAACTAGTTCTAATAGTGAAAGATGATTATAAAGCATTTCAATAGACAGTCAAAAGAAACTATGTTGACTGTTAGTAAAATAAAAAAATAAAAGTTTCTCATAGTAATAATGGTAAAACATTTTATAAGATTATTATTATTATTATTATTATTATTATTATTATTATTATTATTATTATTATTATTATTATTATTATTAATTATAATAATAACTGATGTAATTATGTCTAGTTGAGATGTTTTCATTATTTTAAACTACCAAAACACTTCATATCAATAAAGAATTAACTGTAGGTTTGATTATATGTGTGTGATGTAACTGAATATTTGCAGGTGTGCAAACTGTTGAGGCACATAGCTCCCACCGATAACCTGCAAGTCTCGGCCAAGTACACTGAGATTAATCTCAGGATATATGGACCACAAGTAGTAACAGCCGCTCACACACCAAGTACACTGAGATTAACCTCAGGATATATGGACCACAAGTAGTAACAGCCGCTCACACCCTCTCACTTCATCCCACTTCCAAAATTGCCAAGGAGAACCTTGAAGGTAATGTGATGTTCAAATTTGATTAGAGAAACAAAAAATTTTCTAATATTTATTTTTAACAAATTTGTACATTATTTCTTATATAACAACATATTTTAGACTAGTTTCAATGGGCTATTTCTTTTTATTCTTGAATCTCGAATAAAATATGCTAACTTTGATAGTAATTAAAGTTAATATTTTGTAAATTTGCATAGTCAAATATTCCTTAAAGTTAACATTTTATTATTTTCATAAGTTAAACATCCTTGATGTCAAAATCGTGAGCCAAATAGATATCAAAAATCAAACATGTCTTGATGTGCTACTTGTTCGGTCAAGATCAATATTTTATCATTTAAATCTACTACACACACGCGCGCGCACACACACACACACACAGACACACAATTGTCATACTAGTTTTTTCTTTATTGCATAAGAAAAACCCTCAATTTAGTGGAACACATACTATTAAGACACATAATTATATTCTTCAAGCTTTCACTTAAGAATAGTTTGTGCTTGTGTAAATATTATGTGTTCTAGATTTTCAACACCAGTGAATTCTCACGAAGGTAATTTGGGCTTTTATCCTTTAAATTCTGAATAATTTCCATTGATTTAGATTAGGGATCTATTTAATTATTCATACTCAAAGAAAAGTAAAGGGGGATGGAACAATATTGTAACATTTGCCAGAAAAAACCCATAGGCCTGGTCTTTGTTCTACTCTTTTATGTAGAAGTGGTTCATAGTACCCAAAAAATATTTTCTTTAATAATATTTTTAGGGGTGTGCGAAGGCCACTTTTTAAATGCGAAGTGAATCTTGAAACTTGGGTAGAAAAGTTGAAGTCGAAGTCGAAGTTGAAGCTACCTAAGATTTTTGTTGTTGCCACTTAACACTACTTTTAATTTTTAAATTAATTATTTTTCTAGATCTTGTAAGTAACAAGGGCCAGGGCTGTATCCGAATAGTCCAAGACTCCCTAGTCGGACCCTTGAGTTTTAGACTTGATGCAGGCTTGATGATTTTACACTTCTCGCGGTGTTCATAGCGAAGACTGCATCAAACTATTCGAATGGCTACAGCTGTATTTAAAATGGCGGAAAACGGAAGTCAGTGCTCTAGCAGACGAAACGATAATACTAAAACAATTACCAGTCACACAGTGCAACCGACACCGCGAGAAGGCACATGGCTGACAGCCTTCCATATCCATGGTTACCAAGACCTCGAGAAGACTCCATCGGTCTCGTCCGTGACTATTCAGACAGATCTACACATGGTCACGTGATTACCAATGCAGCTATCAAGGCCACGAGCCAAGGCAACGCCGCATAAGTAGCCTATTTGGATACAGCCCAGGAAAATTTCCTTATTTTTTACCTAAGGGTTATATTAATAATTAATGCACACAGGCATACTGATAAGCTTAGTAACTTATCAATTAAGTTTTAATTTTTACTTACATCATGGAGTTTATAATATTATTTTGCAAACTTTACATATGCATTTCTTTTTATCTGCATTTCTTTGATAATAATTATAAATTAAATTCCGTTTTAGTTTCCTACTTTCCGTATCAGTAATTTTCAATAATAAAGAAAATGTGAAGAAGCTATGAAAAACTTTTGTGTCAAAATGCACTTGTAAATTTGGCACAGATAATTCCAAAGAGAAAGAATATTAAGGACCAAACATTAAATGCGAGCTGCGATAATAGCACAACTAAAACACTTTCTCTGCTTCCATGCTTCTCTGCTGACCATGGTGTTATTTCTTTATAGGTATTTTTATTTTTTACAAAATTATGTTGGCGATAGTGAAAATAATATATTAACATTTACTCACCCCTATTACATTCTACTTAAAACCCATTGTAAAAGTTGATCAGATGTTGAAGCTTTTTAGTTGCACGATTTGTCACTATATGAGAAAGCGTTGTGATCGTTGAGGATAGTTGTGACGTTTTATAACAACAGCTGTTCAGATTTATAAGATTTTATTTCTACACAATGGCTTCATATGTCAAAAATAAAAATAAATGTAAGTTTCCAGATTATTTTAAAACTGACGTGTCAACATTTATATGCCCTCAAATTTCGAGAGACATGATTGTGAGAAAAAAATACAAGAAAGATTTCTGGTCAAAAGAATTTTAGAGAAAAAAAAAATCAAATGATAGATTTTGTAAAAAAAAAATTGGCCAAAAGATATTCTACGAGAGTGGATTGTAGCAAATAGTGATGAAAGAATTTTTCAAATGTAAAGTGTGCGATTGCTTTTTATAATTTAAGATTAGTTTTTCTCTTAATTATTTCCACATTGGTTGATCAATGTTTGCAATAAAAAAAACTTCTACTAGATATCAGTTACTACCACTCCTTTGTCGTTGGATACTTTTATGTTTATTTATAATTATTATAACAGTGATTTTTCTACTCCCTTAACTTCAGATATTAATTATATACCAAAGTAAAAAAGTTTATTTTTTAATTTGGGATGGTGCTCTAGAACTGATACAAGTAAAACACTGTATTTTCTTAAAAGAGCAAATCACTAAAAAATTTCTATTACCATTTATACTTGCAAGTAAATGGCAAATCAAATGATACCATAATCATATCTAGGCCTATTTAATATTATTTGATTTTGTAATATTCAGACATCTCACTAGAATCAAAATCCAGACAAGGGACATTTATTTGCACATGAAAGGTTAGAAAGGTTAATTAAGAAGGGGACTTTGCTCAAAAACTTTACCCATAAATATTTCACTTAGTTTTGTTAATTATTAAAAATTTGATAGTTTTTGTATCAATACACTCACAAAGATATGGAGAATTGATACAAACTAAAAATTATATTATTTGTTTTCGAAAGTATTTGACAACATTATATTAAAAAAGTAACACTATTTGCTTAGTTTTTTAATGGCATTTGCCATAAAAGTATTAAATTATTCATAGAAGACTGAAACTGCTCACATCCTGACATCTTAAACTCTCTTAATATGACTGTACTACAGCTTGGTAGTAACTATCGATATATTGTTGCTAGTAATATTACTACAGTAATTTAATTAAATAATATTTAGGGATGATAGGTACTATCAATAATTGTATCGGCAGTTAAGTCAAATATAGTATTTGAAAAATGTCTACTTGTAGGTGGGAAACAAACCTGGGACCATTATAAAGACAGAAGTACCAAAGTACTATGTTTAAATTTAATTTTTTAAATAATAAAACGATATTGAAACTTTATAGACTGTATGCAGGAACAAAATGAGTAAAAGTGGAAGGTGAGTGGTATTGAATTGCCTTGGTATTGAGTCTTCTGCAAGAACTTACTCTCTAAGATAGCTAATTAACACCACTCACACTTTAGAATGTGAATTAATATTTCATTCTTGCATTCTGCCTTATCCCTTTATTGAAGGAAAGATTATAATTTTCGTATTCAGACAAATTACCCTAAATAGCTACTCATCAGGATTAAATCAAAAATCTCCTCAGATGCGATGAGCTAGATGGTAATATTGATTGATGCCTTAGTCCCTTCATCCATCAATATATTTTTTAAATCATAATTTATAGCCATGTTTATATGATCAAATTTTACCAAACAAATAATTACTATGTGATTTATAATACAGTATTTCAAATTTAAATTATCTTAAATCTATGAGCAAATGATTAGTTGTAATTTTGTATGATATCATTTGATATGGAATATTCTTTTTATTCACTAGTTATCACATTCGGGATAAGATAATCACTGTCTAGCAGTAAAATGTAAACTTGGAGGTTCAAACTTCTCTTCAAAATTTAAATTGCGTGCACGCTATTCCGCAATGACACTAACGCCATTTGGCTTAAATGTCTGATCACTGAAACTCAAGAGTAGCCAGACCCGTATATCTTTGACTCTGCATTTACTTACCAGTTTTAGATCCATGCTTACGTTTTGTTAGTTAAATCACTACTCAATGTTAAAATTCTGTTTAGTAATGGTTTTAAAATTATCAAATATTGAAAAATGTGATATTTAGTAAGATAAAATTAAATCGTTTGATAATTTATCCAAGTTTAATCATTCCTTCGAAATTTTTCAAATATGCGAAGTTTATTGTAGATGTCGAAGTTGAAGCTGGAGATTTGACCTTAGACTTCGTCTTCGACTTCGACTTCGACTTTTCGAAGCTTAACACACCATTAATATTTTTTTTATCCTTCTTCATTGATTTTGTTTAGGCTTGCTGGGTTAATTTGTGGTACCTCTGCATATATTTTAATTTCAAATGATTTGGATTTTAAAAGTTTCGTAACTTTTACAAACAAGTATTGTATAAACTATAATCAGTATTTAAAGAAACACACACTAATAATACATCTCTCTTTTGAAATCTCTTGTACCATAATTATGTTGTGTGTGTGATTTTTGCAATGAGACTTAACAGGGTTGCCACGCACCTGGAAAACAGGGAAAACCGGGAAAATACAGGGAATTTGTTCATGTCTGGAAAAAACCAGGAAAACACAGGGAATTTCACCAAAAAGCTAGAATTTACTGGAATTTGTTAGAGAATTTGGGCAAGCTCAAAATAGTAGGAATAATATAGACTAAAATTTGTAACGGGAGAACTGAGCAGTCTAATTGGAACACGTCTCATTTATGATGATTATGCTTACCAGCACCTCATCAGCTTGAGAGCTGAGCGCAACCGAGACGACTCGTTCGGCAAATGCCGCACCTTTTCGGCTTCTTTCTCACCCCACCAATACCACAAACGTTTCGTTTCCTCCACCCCCATCCTCCAACTTTGGCACGTGTTTCTGCTGCCAGTTGAATGAATTCATTCTCTGGATTTTGGTGTTATTTGTCTGTTTAAAAACGATGACTCCTGTCGAAAGAGTTAAGTATCCCAGATATTAGTGTTTATGTAGCGTGATGTTTTAAGACTACCCTACCTATCTTGCCATTTTGGCTATTTTTAAATTTTTAGAATTTGCGCCAAGGTGTCAATATTGTCTGTTTAAATCTTTATGGGTTTTAACCTGTTTACTACAGTCAACTCCCAATTTAGCGAAGGTGGGTTTACCTGGTTGCTGCCATGGCCAGGATAAAAAAATTGAGTATACTGTAAAGTGAAAAGTTTATGAAAATATTACCTCCAGCGTGCTAGTTTGTCATAAAATTAGAATGGTTGTAAAAATGACCGATTGTGTTTGTGTCCGCGCATAGCTACTTTACCTCTCCCACCCCCTATGAAATGGACTAGCCCACTTCTACCACCCTTCTCTCCAAAGTCTCACAGTTCTTTGTTCTCAGATCTTTCCAGTTCAGTGCAGTGTTAAGTATATGCGATACTTCTAAAATATCGATATTTGAGTATGAAAAAAATAAACGAGAAGTAGATCAATATTTGCCAGTATCGATACTTTCATTTAGCGATAGAAAAATAAAGGCAATAATAAGAAAAGATGAATAAATTTAATAAATGATCGGGAAAATAAAGGAAGTAAAAGGAGAAAAGTAGGTAAATTAAAATCTTTCGATACCGGGTAAAAAATACTGATATTAGTAAAATATCAAAAGCTTGGTATCGAAAGAAAAGTATCGATACTGGTATCGTATCATTCCTAGTGCTAGTTTAGTGTCTCGTAAAAGTGTAAGACATTAAAACTATTTTGAACTCAAAACTTTATATCTAGATATGACCATACCTCAGGACTTTTTTTTTTTTTGACCCTAACCCTCAAATTAAAGGTAGTTTACTGATAAGTGATTTTTTTTTAATTCCATATTTTTCGAAAATGGCTCAAAGATTTTGATTAAAATAAATATATATGGACTAATTGACCTCCCAAATAACACCATATATATGTTTTTTCGGTAAAAAAAATCGTTGAGGGCTAGTTTACTGATGAGTGATTTTTTTCAAAAACTTGAAATATTTTAAAATGAGCTTTAACGATTTGGTTCGAAATTGGTATATTGGGCCTTAGGCCTAATAATTGTGTTTGTGGTAAAAAGTTGTTTAAAGGTATTTTACTGATTGATTTTTCAATAATAGTTATTATGATAAACTTATGTATTATTGTGTCGTATAGTTTATTAATCAAGTACTTAATGTATTTGGTAGTTTTCAATGGGTTTGCAGATTTACCATGGAAATTGATATAAAGGGGTTTATTAGCCCTTCATTACCCCGCTAAATTGAGAGTTGACTATGTTTTTTTTTTATATTCATTACAATATGGTAGGGATGAGGATGGCAGTTTATTAGAGGAAATGCACCTGAATGAGCGACAAAAATCCCATGTTAATTTTATTATTGTAAATTATTATTCATGATTTGTGTGGGCTACTTAGTCTATACAGTACATATACAATAATTAAGATTGGTTAAAATATTTTTTAAATCAAGTAATACATTCTTTTACAAAAAAATAGATAGGCCCCCTATCACATTTAAAATCAAAATGGTATTTTTGGTATTTCCACTTTTTTCCTTCTTTCATTCCATTTAGGGCATACAGCAACTATAATCAATTTTTCCTTCTAGAAAATTTATGTCATTCATTTCTCATCCTTTTTACAAATAATTCTTAAACATGTGTTTATCTTGCACAATAAAAGATGCCTCCAATGACAAATTACCACTCTTCATTTCTAAAATTTTCTCTAAAACCAAATTTAATGCCTCTATAATTATATTTATAATCTATTAGGTGTCTGGAAAAATGAAAATTTCCTCTGGAAAACACAGGGAATTTTGTAATAAGAAAATAGTGGCAACCCTGCTTAAGTGTAAGTGTTATTGAGGCAAAAGGTGGGAGTAGAGAGGATCTAATAATAAAAGGGCAGCGGGGGGGAGTTGTTCTATAGGTGTGTAAAAGACCTGCCATGGAGAATAAAAGTGCTGTAGAGGGTGTAATTTGTACCAATTGGCATACATACAGTATAAAATGGACATTGTCTTTAAGAGAGACAAGGGAAGTGGAAGCCTTGGGAATGAAGTTTGTGAGAATCATGTTAGCTATCACAAGGAGAAACAAGATTATAAATGGTGTAATCCAGGAAAGAGTGGGTGTACAGGGAGTATATGAGAGAGTAGAGAAAGCAAGACTGAGATGATATGGGCATGTAATGAGGATGGAAAAGGAGAGGATACCAAAGAGAATGATGGAGATGGAGTTTGTAGGAAAAAGACTGTGAGGGAGGCCAAGAAAGAGATGGGAGGAGCAAATAATAGAAATTATGCAAGTGAGAGGGAAAAAAATAGAAGTGATTAAGGGAGAAAGAATGGTGGAAGGTTATAAGAAGATGGACGCATTTTACTAAACTGACCCAGCCACAGACTGGAAACAGTTGATGATGATAACAACAACAACGACAAAAGTGGTTATATTAAATCTACAAGTCTTACCCATCATATATTTTTTGATACATCATTTGAGTTTGTTTTAATTTTATTGCACCCACCTCATTACCTTCGCCTACATTTTTCTCTAGCCAGCATGTTATTTTTTCCCAATGTTTTTATGGTATTTTTGTCCTTTTCGCAGTGTTTGCAGATATGTGGCAGGCGCTCATGTCGGACGTAACCGCTGTTTCTAAAGATGTGGTGGAGGCGTGTCGAGGTAGAGTGCCCGACAAGCAAGTTTATATGTCTCTTCCTAGACCAGGGGTAAGTACCTATTATTATATTTGGATCGACTAGTAATAGGACTAGAACTTTTTTAAACATGGAAATAGTAAAGGTAACTTTAAAATAAAACTATTTTGTTAAAAGATTATAGCAGTATGCAAAGTCCACTATTTCATTTTGAAGTGATCCCATATCTAATCTAAAATATTCTCAAAGCCAAATCAAAGTTTGAATATTTTTTCGTTGATTAAGTTTTAGTGCTGGATAAAATATATTGCACATATTGTTATAACTTCATACACTAAAGTCATTTTAATTTAATTTTACTGCATAATTAGGCTATTTGAAATATTTTGTTCTAAGCAGATAAATCAAGTTATAATCACAAGATGCAATTCAACCAAGTTTTTCCCATATAAATATTAATTGGTAATGTATATAACTAGAGTTGGGTCAAATTCACTATTTTACAAATCTGAATCCAAATATTGGAAAAAAATTGCGAACGTAAAATAAAATAAAAATAGAATAGGATAATAGAAAATACAAATAGTATCAAAATGTTAACATTCTTTCTTATAATCCATTCACTATAATATTCATACATTCAGTTAGGTGTTAAATTACTGGTCTGGGGCCTGTTCATTAAGTTCATTCAATAGTATTATAATTGGTTCTGAACCACCAATAAGCAGTATTAGAGCTCTAAAACAAATTTCACTTGTTTTTTTTCTTTTTCTTTTTTTCTAAGGATTTGAGCCTCAAATCAGAAATTTTATAGAATCTTGAATGAAACTTAAGGAATCATGGGATTCTAGGTAGTTCATATTGGGGCTTGCCATTTGCTACCTGATATATTACCTACCTTGTTTTTTTACCCCCTCTTGTTATTATAGCTAAAAAATTGCTTAAATATATCATTTAACTGTATTTTGTATAAATGTGAAGTACAATTACTGTTAAAAGAAAGAAAATTGAAAGAAAATGTTTCCAGTTTTTGTTGAATATTCTTAGGTTAATCGTTTTCCTTTTTGATTTACCTTTGGTTTTATCTAATTTCCCCTCTATCCACATTTAAAAAAAGAATGTACTTGTCAAAACTACACAAGACTGTTGGTACTATTGACCTTCTCATTGTGTCCAATGCTTCAACGTTAGCCAAGTCAAATAAAATGTACCTAAATCTTGCTCTTTGATTCATGCTTTCAACAATTTTTCTTGTTTTTTCTTCATATAAAATATAAACTTACAGTTTTGACAGAATACACATTTGGAATAGAGCACTAGGCTAAATCATGGTGTATATTGGAAGAGATAGCCAGCGGATTGTTTCTCGTCTATGTGGACAGTGAACCTTGCAGTCCAACCAAGAACCTCAGTCTAGTATACTCTCTTGACCTTAAGTTAAGCTGTTTGTGACAGTGAAAGCTTGTCCTTAAATATGTGTTTTTATGTTTATAGTACTTTATCTAAATAATTTCTACTCCATTATCACTAAGGTAAGTGTGCTGGCCATCCCTCCTAATTCAAACCATGATGTTACCTGTTTAAAAATATAGGCCTATTAGTGGTTTTCTTAATGTCACCATTATATACTATGTCCTTTTTTAAACTATCTCAATTCATAGCATATTGAAGAATAGTTATTGATGAACTTGATGTGCACAATAGTTCTCATTATTAACTGCAGTTCTCTTTTTTTTTCTTTTTTTTTTT
>CABFWB010000189.1:378584-393750 GCA_902151455.1 Timema bartmani
ATATTATTTTATTATAGTATTAAAATTACTTTATAGAGGTTGTATTATCTATCAAAATTGAAAACTGCAGATCACATGACTTGATGTATAAATATATTAAAATTTAGTAACTTTTGTAACTATCAAATACTGTTATTCCCACCAGAACCTTTTAATAATTTTTGTGTTGCTAATAAAGCTGTGTATTGACAATAGGAACAAGCCAAGATTGCCAAAGCTGGTCTGGAGATGAAGCTGATCACCTCGGAGATGGATGCAGAGACGGAAAAGTGGCAGGAGAGTGGATCGGCAGCGCTTGAGGAGAACAACGACATTGTTAAGCGGGCCAAGAACATGTCTTCCATGGCATTCTCTATGTACCAGTTCACTCGAGGAGAGGGTGCACTTAAGACCACACAAGATCTGTTCACGCAAGCGGAGTACTTCGCGGAGGAGGCAAATCGACTGTACAAGGTTGTGCGACAGTTTTCTTATCAGGTAAATAGACTGCCCTTTTGCTACCAAATACGCTCTACATTAAATATTCATGACATTGGTGCAATACAAGTGGATCAGTACATTCACAATATTTGTGTATCCCTTATATTAATATATATTTAAATTTAAACAAAAGACTTTAAATTTACTACACAGCTACAGTATTTTGGGGGAACATTCAAATTATCTTAGCTTTATAGCTTTTTCAATATTCTCTCTAATTAAGAAAGAAATATTTGCATATAGATGTGCCATTTTAATAATTAATAAGAAATATTAAACACAATAAAAAATATGACTAAATATTGATGTTTGATGAAGATTTAAAAAGGGAGGACATTAATTTAACGTATACTATGCTACATTTAGTATTTCAATGAATTTCTTATCATTAACTCAATTTTAGAAATTTCAAATCTTGAACTAAAATAAAGTTTTTTTCCCCAGATCCAACTAAGCACTTGTTGCCATATTTTCTGTTGTGGATGCTGTCTTGTACCAAATGTATACATAGCCCACCATGCATTACCATGCATGCTTGCCAATATAACAATCACACACTGAACAATCACTTATACCATGAAGTGATTAGATAAGGAAGATAAGTTATAGTCTGCCTGTTTATTACAAGATTAAAGCAACTCTAGCAGACAATGACTGAAGAGTGTTTGAAATAAATCTGTCAAATCATTGCATTTTGTTTTGCTTAGCTGATTGCAATGCCAAGGGAATTAAAGTGTTTAAAGGCTTAATCTTAAATTGTATATTAACAAAGCAATAACAATCTTATTTTTTTTATATTATTAAATATTATAAATTTAATACATAGATTATTAATTACTTACTCTGATTAATAGTTTTTAAATTTTAAATTGGTACAATCAACACATTAGTAATTGCTGACTTTATCCAAGGGTAGCTTAGACGAAATGGATACGCACTATTGTGGAAAACTTCAATGCTTCTATTTGGCAAACCAGCACCATTACATTTGGCCGAGATTCGAACTTCAACCCATCAACAATGCATTATAATGAAATATTGACACTTTAGACTGTGTGACCACCGGTGTGGATCTCTAATGGGCAGAGATGAGCCTGCACTAGTTTTGGGAAAGGATGGTAAAACCATCGCATGTATAAACTAATTTGTTTTGCACCTGACCAGGATTTAAACCCTAACCTCTCGTTTATTGTCTGTCAAGTGCAATGTTAGTCTAGAACTCAGATAGCTTAGCCATCACAGACTGGTTTAGTTCTTAAACTCTTATCTTTGAAAAAAAAACTGTTTTTAGGTTTAGAAAGCCCGCCCAACTTGCACTAAAGCATACTGATAAAAAATATCCCCGATTAGGTTGAATTTCTATATTTCACTTATGATCTATCACTTCTCTTTCATATCTAATACATCTATGAAATACAATTAAATCGTGACATCTGCTTGTTACTTTGCCTTTTCTCTGCATCAGGCATGCTTTGAAACTTTTTCACTTTTTACTCTTTGACACTTATTTTCACAATCAAACCACTCATGATCTAAACTTTAAACTTAAAATAAAGATTGGCAGACTAAACAAAAACCATTAATAAGGTACTGTACCTTAAAAATAACTCCACAGTGCTTTGATTGGGTTTTTTTTGGTCTCTTTTCAGAGAACTTTACTAAAATGTGTAAAATAAAAAGATAAATAGAGGGATGTGCTTTGCTATGATCTATTGTGTTAATCCATCTAGAATTTTCTCACCACATTCATATTTGTTGTTTTTCTCATTTCAAGTGGCACATAATTTTTAAATGTTTAAATTACTAACCTGATAAAGGCCAAAAATAATCATTGTTCTTTGGATATTATTTAGTAAAAAATTACAACTTTTCATTTATTTTAGTGTGTTGCAAATTATTACTGAAATTCATTTCTTGCAACAAAACAAAAAAAGCTATAATTTTAACTCATTAATTTATTCTAATTCCATATCAACTTACAAGGGGAGGCCACGACGTTCGGATCACAGATTATCTTTAAACTTTGAACACTTTTAGTAGTCCATTAGGACTACATAATGTGCAAGTAGTAAGGCGTACTACTTAGGCGTTTTCGAGAAAATCACAAGAGAAGTTTTACGCGTCGAATATGTACCGGTGCGTTGCGACTATAAGCACGAGATGTTGGTGGTCGAGTGGTTAGTGTTCCAACTCTGTAATCACTGGATAGCTGGATCGAGTCCCGCTGATTCTTTTTTTTTCAACACTGGTCATATTCTTTCATATATATTACAATTCAAAGGTAATATAATGAAAAAATACGTGTATTTGCATGAACTTTTATTGAATTTCCAATGTTATTTGGCTGTTTACTAATTTTTATTACTACAACAAATATTATATTTATAATTATCGACAAGTAAACGACCAAACGCATAAAGTTTTCCTGAAAATGTATGCCTGTCGTGATTTGCGAAATCCCTCATACCTGAAATCGGGTAAGGTACCCGGAACTGCTTTGCACCTGGACGCTTTGACCTGCAGACACAGGTTTGAAAGGATAAGGGGAGGGCCAGGCTTGGAAAGCCCAAGTCAAACATCGATAAATAAAGGTGTGAATAACTTTATTCAATAATACAATGAGTTACAATATGTCAGAATATATTACCTTTGAATTGTAATATATATGAAAGAATATGACCAGTGTTGAAAAAAAAAAATAAGCGGGACTCGATCCAGCTATCTAGAGATTACGGAGCTGGAACGCTAACCACTCGACCGCCACCATATCGTGCTCATTGTCGCAACGCATCAGTACATATTCGACGCGTAAAACTTCTCTTGCGATTTTCTCGAAAACGCCTAAGTAGTACGCCTTACTACTTGCACATTATGTTGTCCTAATGGACTACTAAAAGTGTACAAAGTTTGAAGATAATCTGTGATCCGAACGTCGTGGCCTCCCCTTGTTAGTCAGACTTAAATGAAACATATTTCTACAAACATAAAGTTGTGCAAATACCTGTAATTTTACTAACTTTGAATTGCTTTTAAGAAGGTTTACCAGAGGACTTATAAGAGGCAGCTACACTACTCATGTATAGACCATGACAGGCTTAGTAAAACATTGGCAGAAGCAAACCAAAACACTTGGGAAAATAAAAGTAAATGCCGGACTGGAAATATAGAAAAACATAGGCTACGAATAAGGACTCTGAATATTGGCACACTTATAAGTTAGAACAGAAGTGAGAGGAGAAGAATGGAAGTTATTAAAGGAGGAACAGTGATGGAAGGATAAAGGAATATGGAGGCATTTTAAGTTAGAACAGAAGTGAGAGGAGAAGAATGGAAGTTATTAAAGGATGAACAGTGATGGAAGGATAAAGGAATATGGAGGCATTTTATTAAACAGACCCGGCATGATGTAAACAATTGCTGATGATGATTATGATTATGAATTGCTTTAGCTCTTTAGTATTTAAAGGTAGTCATGATATTAAAAAGTAAATTTAAGTAAGTAAACTACCTACTAACATAAATCTTATTTGCAAATAGGCAAGTCATTATAGTTTAAGTTGACTCTTCTTCTCTTATGGGTGGATGGATCTGTGGAGAGTATGCCTTGGCTTGCTATGATTAACTAAGTTCGTCGATAGTTGTGGCTTGTGGAGGTTTTAGTCACAGTATTCTTGCTGGAGTAAAGAAGCAAAGTCCTATTGCATCTTCTCCCAGGGGATCAGACTTTTTCTGACGAAAGGGTGTGGAGGAGTGAACTGGCAGAGGGTGAGAGTAACTGAGTAACTGGGCGTTGAAGGGTAGGGGGAGTTGGGTGAGGTCTCGGGTCACAGAGATGAGAGTTTCTCTGTACACTTACTTGAGGCAAGGGTCCAGGTAGAAAAGAGGGATTCTGGTAAGGGGATTGTTGATAAGCAGGGATAAAGTAATCGGAGTTGCCACAGGAAATATAGTTTGTTACAAATTGGGAAGAGTCGGCACCTTTAGGGCATTTATTGGAATTATACTCATACCTATAGACTGTTTACAAAGCTCTCAATTTACTTATTATAATAATGGTAACAACTTAAACTTACATTGCATTATAATTTACAAAACACACAAAAATGCAAATGATTATACACAACAAAAAGGGACGGTGTCAGTCCATTGTGGCAGGCTTCTGTGGCTCACTGGGGGTTGTACACAGTCTATTTCTCGACCAATAGATAGCACCTGTTGTCAGCAAGGAGGGATCTGGTAAATAGAGTAGAGGGTCGCGTCAAAGTGTACTGTCACTACATTTTTCTCAGATGGCTACTAACATAAACATAACAAATAATGTGTAAAATGTATTAGTTTGTTTCTTAAACTTTTTAAAACTATATTACCTGTTATGGTGATCACATAGTCTAAGGCAATAGACTAGACTGTCAAAGATGGAGAAATCGGGATTCGATCTCAATCGGGTGTACTGAGAGTAGTTTTTCCTAAATGGTTCCCCACTCTCCCTCTACACAAATGTGGGTACACTTTCTCTAAATTCAACCTTCCAAATTCCTAACACATTAAAGTAATTAGTACATAGACGTATAACCTAAACGGGTACAAAGACACAATGCTATAAAAAATATATATAAATTCTCACATCTTGATAAATTTAAATACATTAATTCATTAAAATCAAAATTAACCAAGATAACTTTAAAATTATATACTAACTTTGTGTATGTCTCAACAAAAACAAAACAAATTTTTAACAAAAATAAAACAAGCTAGTACTATAACACTTATGTACACCCTGTTTGTGCAGAACATTAGCAAGCTTACCTTGACAGAATACACTATGACCCAATCTTATAAGCTGCCTTATTTTATAGGCTCTACCATAGTGTAACCCATAAAGGTAATACTGTTATATTTCAGGGCTAACATGTGTATACTACATTCAAAATCAATGCACACATAAGAGCAGAATAACAATTTTTCGATGCCGCAATTTTGAATGTCTATCATTACTTTTAGGGGGGAAATATGGAATGGCCTCATAGCCGAAATAAAACCTTTCTACATGAAGTATATCTGGCTGGCCTAAGTTTCATGCTTCTATCATCAATAGCACAATTCTTCCAAATGTTTCACTTAATAGCTGTACTATGCTCCAAAAACAAACCAAAAATCCCAAAACATCAATTATGTACCATCTCTACAATTCAAATAGGCTGAAACTTTTAGAGTTTAAAGAAGGGATAAGAAAAGGCTACCAAAACTAAACAAATGTGCACACACAACCTCCAACCAAGCTGTTTACCACTAAGGTAGATGATCATGATGGTTTCCAGGAACTGAAATAAAGTGTGCACACAGTATATTTTATATGTCTAACATACACACAGCTCATATCTTTTTAATTAAAAATGTCTTTCAGTCATACAAAAGTAAATAATGATTATGTATATAATAATTAATTGTGTATGGACAGTTAACATTTATGTAGTTTTTCTTGAATAACAACTTAGCATTAACAGGTTCTCATAAATGTTTATATTATTATAATATTACTCTAATGAACATTTTACTTGTTAATTATTATATGCAGGGAAAATAAACTAATAGTTTCACCTTAAAAGCTTCCAAATATATCAAAATAGCTAACCAGCTTTAAAATGTACTTAAAGGGCTGTATTTAGTTATACTTAATTTACTTTAATCATATGAATTGTATTCACATCTTACTTTAACTCTCCAATGTGCTACATGACTTGAGGTAGAGTAAATGAAGCTCATTCGCATGACAACAGCTATTAGATGCATATAGATTAACATGCAACGAGTGAACTGATGTCATATCAATTAGATTCATAGTCTCAGCCCTAAAGTTTATCTTAAACAAGGGAATGACTATACCTTAACACAGCTAAACTGTGACTTACAAACATTAAAATGGCAGGCAGTAAAATATTTGATCACATCTTTCAATATAAACATACTATATGGTTTTCTCAGCGTGTTTATATATTATGATTTACAAGACTTAATATGACTTAATAGGATGTGGCCAGTGGAAATATATTTAAATATCCTTTAAAAATGATAAGTCTATTCAAGTCTAAGGCCCAATCTTACAATGTCATGTTATTCTATTCATTAGGGCTTAACATCGGTTAAGCGATAACGACCACTAATTTGGATTTTACAATGTTTGGTTATTGCTAGCGTCCTCGTTAAAATGTTTGTAAAGTTAATGCGAGTTCTACCTTATGGTTAGCATTTTAACGTCCACATTAACTTACAAACATTTCGCCATATTGTTTTATGGCAATTGGTTTTATTCAAGTGAGGTTATAATATTATTTTTAGAAAACTTTGAACAGTTATTTATGAATTCTCTTGCTTTTAATATTGTCCATCTGTAATTAAATATATGTTTCACCGATGATCACCTAATTATAGATTTGCGGTACTAAAATTCTAACTTTCATGGTATTCAGTACGTGCCTCTTTGGTGTATATGGTGCGGCGTCAGCCTGCTAAGAAAACGAATCATGTTCAATCCTGATCACTTCAATTTTTATTTTTTTAAAAGAACAAATTACTCCCAGTTTAACACCAAGATGTTAATAAAATAATTATGCTAAATGTATTCCTTCTATTTAATATAGCTGTTTAATTTGGGACACCAACATTTCTTTTGGGCAAATTTGTATAGGGTGATTTGTAAGTCGTCGTATGGTGTGGGGCAGAGGTTTTTAATTCCTGGTATTGACTTTTATTACAACTATTTTGGTTTAGCCCTACAGGCTCTTCTTTCCTATTAAAAATATGTACATTATTTAAATGGTTTCACTTTGCGATTTGGAGTTGTCATTTTTTGCTGTCACTAGTTAATAGTAATAATTGACAATAGCTGTAGGCCTACCTATGTTTGTATAGTCTTGTAAGTTATTATGTGTAGGCCTGAATGGCTGATATGGGACCTGTTTTTTTTTTCTTCACTTTCTCCCCTTCAGTACACGCTCATGGTTAATTAAGGGTGGTTTTTATTTGAATATTAAATTTTGTGTTTAAAAATTAACTATGACTCTACTGTTTAAATACTTAATTATTTTGAATCTTTAAAAATTGGGTTAAAACATGCCTGTTTAAAATAAACAGAGTCGGTATATCCATCTTTATTTGGATATAGATTTATAAGACTGTATGAATATGGGTTATTGAATAACATGACGGGTTATAAGCAACAACATACACATGAATTATACTTTAATCTGTTTTCCTAACAACTCCATAACTTCACAGACATTTAAATAGTTATTTACAATCTATTGGTTCAAATTAAGCCGATCAAAAGCTTTGTAACAAATCTAGTGCTACGAGAAGCTTGGTGATAAAAACATAAAAACTAATGGAAGGCACCCGTCCGTAACTTGACGAGCACATCAAAATAGTATTGTAAAACATAAAGCCAAGTTTAACCAACGGTTAGACTTAAAGAACGGTTAAATTACAAGGACTTTAAACATGACATTGTAAGATTGGGCCTAAGTCTTTAGGGTAGAGTTGGGCCAAATCCACTATTTTACGAATCCTAATCTTGAATCCAAATCTCCAATTTATCTTTGAATCTTGATTATCGAATTTGAATCTGAATCTTAGAATAATGATGAACATAAGAGGAAATATAAATATAGTAAAATAATAGAAAATACAAATAGAAACTAAATGTTAACATTATTGCTTATAGTGCATTCATTATAACATTCATACATTCATTTAAGTGTTAAATTACTGGTCTGCAGTCTGGTTGTTAAGTTTATCCCATAATTATAATTGGTTCTGAACCACCAATAAGCAATATTAGAACTCTAAAACAAATTTCACTTGGAAAATTGAAGTTTTTTATTTGTGGATTTGAGTCTCGAATCAGAAATTTTCTCAAATCTTCGAATCTCGAATATCCTTAATGACTCAAGGTATTCAAAGGATTCGAGGGCCCATCCCTATTTAGGGTTCCTACTTATCATAATAATAAATTTTTTTACCTCAGAACAGCAGTATTGTGTTATTAAATTTATATCTAAAAATATTCAACATTAAAACTTTAATTCAAAGTTAAACATTCATAACTTTGTTTTCACACTCAACAAATATGTGCATGGGAAAGTTTCAAAGAAGCAAAATGACATACACTTTTAGCTGCTTAAACTGAAAAGACTATTAAATTCTTTTGTTATCATTATTATTTTTCAGCTTCTTTCCTAATTAAGTGACTCTGAATACAATTCACATGTTGACTTTGTGTTGTGATAAATGGAAAATATTGTGTTACCAGTTGGTAAAGTTACATGATTCTTTGATACTACTCTGCATAATTTTAGTATACTCATCTACACTATTTAAAATGGATTAATTTTTTTTATGAGAGCTGTTTTGTGATAACTTTGTTATTAATTACTTAAAAATTAAATATAAAAAATAACTTAATATAAAATACCCAATGTAATTATTTTGAGAAAAGAAAGATTTTAAATCTATCACTCATTTAATTCGACTTTAAATTTGAATAGATATTCATGTTAGATGGATGTAAACATATGTTTCAGATGTTTGTTTAGTGTTTGTATAATGTAGTGTTGGTGACTCTTTTATTTTACTGGTTTTGGAATGAGACATTTTGATAGATATAAAAATCAAAACTAATGTACTGTAGTCTATCTTTTTCTTTATAGAAACTCTACATGGGTCGTATGAACTATTACAATATGAGTTTGGAAAATTACTTAATTTAAAATTATTAGTGATAAATCTCTAAGATAACTTTTTACTCTACTACTTGTTCTTGTTGTTTGTTAGGTAAATATTTGTCACTAAACTAAATTTAATCCTCACTTTTTTTTTCTCTACAAATTACTTTTGATAATCACATGAACTCTTGTTTTTTGGCCATGTCTTGTTTGTTTGTATGTTCATCCCCTCAATATACTTCAATCTCATTGTCATAACTTTCTGTTATGCTGTGTTTTTTGGGAATGAATGTTCTCAAGCATAAGTACGGGACATCAACCCACACAAAGGTTTACGTTTGACAACTTTTATTACAAACCTAGCAAAATGACCTCTAACAATTAATTACCCTTTAACTGAATTTGGATTTCAACAAAATAAAGTAAAAGGTTTAGAGACAGAGAAAAGACACCAAATTATTTTATGCTGGCATATTTAAGTTTATGCTTACACTATATATGTCATTTAATCAGTAGTTGGTGTTAAAATACTGTTTAGTAGCTGTCTTGATAATAATTATACAGGATAGGGCATTTAAAGTGTTACAAGTTTGTTTCTCGGAAACCACCCCTCTTAGAGAAAAAGTTTCAAAAAGGTATTTGGTTTTGATGGGAAAATCTAATCGTGTTTTTTATTTTTTTACTTCGTGGCCTGGTTCAAAGTCATTTCAAGGCCAACTTCCTTTAAATTACCTTGAATCAACCCACCAAATAAAAAATAAAAAACACTATTCAATTTCCCCTCAAAACCAAACAACATTTGTTTTGACACATTTTTTTTCTAAAATGCGTGGTTTTTGAGAAACAAGCTTGTAAAACTTTAAATGCCCCACCCTGTATATTAAAATATGTCATATTTAGGGAGATATTTCAAATATGTCCATAATATATCTATGTTTTCGTCTTCCTTCAAAATGTTTAAAAAATGTGAAGGTTATTGTAGGTGTTGAAGTCAAAGCAAAAGAGGTTTTACATTAGACTTTAACATTTCAAAGTTTCACACACTCCTACTATTGAATAGCTCGTGTGGTCATACATACTGTGCTATCTTTGTGTGGGTCTGTCGCCGTACTCTATAAATAAGTACACTCAACTATCTTATAATAATATGCATCTCTTCTGTCAGTTTGTCTGTCTGTCAGCCTCTAGGCCCCTCTTGCTTGCTGTAGAGGTATGGTTTGTAATCAAGTAGCTCTCTCTCTCTTCCTGAATGTTCCGGATCCACTAGGTACAGTATTGGATATCTTCAGGCACATTTTGGAACATTATACCACTTAGTTTGTTTTTTATTCTGCACCATTATTACACATTACATTTAGTTTATTTAATATTGGTTATTCATTAATTTTTAACTATGTATTTTTTATGTATATATTTTAAATAATGTTTAAAAACATAGTAAAAGGTTCCATAAATAGTCCAAATGTTTTAGCTTAAAATAAAATTGAAAAAAAAGTGTTAAATCTGAGTTTGTACATTCACTGCTGAAAATAATAAACTAAAAAAAAGTTTTTATTAGAAATTAAAGGCAATGAACTAAATTTCACACAACTAAAAAAGTTGAAGATGTTTGTACCAAATTGAGAGCAAGTGTACCTGCATTTGCTTGGAGTTAAAGTGAGAAACTGGTTAGGAGAAACCACCTCAATACATCCAGATAGGATTCAAACCCTAACCTCTGCATCATGTTATCCAGACAATACAACACTTATTATGCCTTGATTTGTATGCCCACCGTTGCAAGTTTGAATATATTGAGCCAAATATGAATAATTGAATAGCCTCCATTTCTTTGATGTCCAATCTGTGGAATTTAATATTTCTACATACCTGTCATATCACCCAACGATTTTTCAATCACTAAGTAAACTGTGACAATCTTTCTTATTTGGTTTTAGTTTTTGAATCTCAATAAAGGTGGGATATTTTAGCTAAGCAGATACAATTACAAAATACTTAACATATGTAAAACATATACCTAATTAATGAATAGCCTCAATGATTTGTTGAACCTTACAACTTTGCCTACTATTCATACAAAAAGTACACAAACAGATGGTGAGTTTAACTTTGTTAAGTTTTATGTTTGAAATTTGTTGACTGCTCCTCATAGCTCTAATTGGTCTTGTAGCTTTGTAATCTTCTTGACAATATAAAACTCATCATCTGCTCCTGCCAATAACTGGTCTCCAAAATGTGTCCTGCTATCTCCTTTCCAAGCAGGTAATTTGCTAATTACTTAGTCTTTCTTTTTTCTTCTTTGTGTTGTCCGAAAATTTAGTAGACAAGAATGTATTGATTCATCAGTATCTTTGTATCTTTAGAAAAATAGACATTAAAAAACCCCTAAAATTGCTCATAAAACTTAAAAAATAGATTGTACGAATACAACATACAGCACATATTTGATAGTGGCTATCTAAGAGTTTTAACAAATATCGATATAAAATATGTCAGCTGACTATTGTTCTTTTAGATTATTATAAAATTAGTCCTTAATAAGTATAAATGTGATCATTAAACTGATTAAGTCTATGCAACATTGTTAAAAAATGAATGCTTAATATAAACCTTGACTCTAGTAGTGTGTGTTTTGTTTAGCTTTAATCCCGTCAAGAGAGACTTCCAGATACATATTAGGTCAACATTTAGTCCTTTGCATGATGATTTTAGAGCATATTAGAAGTACATTCCCAGATGTTTATAACCTCACATGCAATAAAAACTAGAATAAACCTTAAAGAGTGTGTTGACATGATCCAGATTGACTTAATATTAGGGATATAGGAGACTCAAAAGCATCTCTATTGAGATGAGGAAAAAGTATCTATATCTCGTCTTTAAAGTTAAAAATGAATCTCGAGGGGAAAAAAGGTGAATGACTGCCCTAAGAAATTTTCAAATCATTCAAAAAATGTGTTATTTCTAATAATACAGTAAAGACCTGAAAAGAGGCTGCACTTTTCCCCCCAAAACATTCTTCATTAAGAAAGGTTTTTGTTATAAATATTGTTTTTAACATCATAATTTGACATTATAAACTGTTAAACTACAAAATTAAATTATAAATGGTACACGTTGCAACCATCACTATTTTATTAATTGCATTTAAAATGCGTTTGAAGTGTTTGACTAAACTATAGGATAATCCAAAGCAAGCAAAATCAAAATTAACTTTAGTCCTACATAGATTATTCATTTGCGTTAATAAACATAATTTATGGTTTTGTAATTTCACAGGAAGTTTTCTTGTCTCCTTTTCACATCTCTAATAATTTTTGTCATATTCTCGTCTCACTCAATATTGTCTCGAAAAAGTTGTCCTCGCACAACCCTACTAAATATTTGTTTATAGAACAAATGCTTGATAATTTTTAGCATTTATTATTTGTACTATCATTTTTAACACAAAGCTACTGTATATGAATTTAGTGTTAAAATCCACATTGAAGCCACATAGTATTATATTAAAACCATCAACTTTCCCTAATGGTTTAGACGTAGAGTTTACTAACTCAATCATAACCTTTGCATTTTAGAACATGCCCCTCAAAGGGTGAGTTCAAACAATTATATACTAGGTGACGCTTTATTTTAAAGTTTGTTTTTTGTTTATTTGATTAGGTAAGCTATGCTAACATTAAGAGCTATGATAACGTTGACAATAATTAATCTTATTACCTTTAATTTACCAACACTCATAGAATGCATTTTTCGCTTCCCATTATAAAACTATAAAATGCTAGATGGGTGGCATCCCTTGTGTGGACACCCAATGATCCAGTGAAAGCTACTATATAGACTAGCTTCTATCAGTTTTATTCTTTTTCACTCTATTTATATTTTTACATTCGTGTGTCTCACTGCTACAAAGCACACTTGACTTGTTCAAGTATAAAATTGCTAAAGCAGCCAATGGCAGGGAGTGTAAACACAATTAATTACTGGTGGTATATATATCTTGATTTTGGTAGGAAACCTGTTCTGGAATGCCTGATTCCATAAAATAATCCTATAGTATAATAGTATTTTGGTAGGGTGAAATGCATTTAAAAACTAGTAAATCAGTTCAGGAAGGTCTTTTATCCTACCAAAATGCCACTACCATATTTCTTCAATTCTAAGACACCATCCTATATATCCTATTTATCAGTAGGAATGTTATTTATCACTCCCTTCTGAATCATTATCAGTCTAATTCTTCTGATTCATTGAGAGCATTGGTCAAAAAAGAACTGCGAATCTAATAGGGCCCCTACACGATCAGTCAGACTGTCGGTATGCATCAGTACGCGACCTTACAAGATCAGTCTTCGCTTCATTATTTTTGTCAGTCTCGGCTCCTGCATGCACTGTGTAACAACATGGATAAGAAAAAGGCGTGTGCAGTCTATGTTTGCTACTGAGACTGAAGGAAATACTGACGAGCGTGCGCACATGGTCAGTCATACTGTCTGTATTATTCTCACTCCCTCCCACCACTTGCAAGACTGATGGACTGATATCGATGTGATCAGAAAATTCGGATCACACTAGTATTTTAGTCATTCCGTCCATCAGTACTGTCCCTACACTATCAGTCAGACTGTCAGTATTAATTATTACTTTATTAATACTGACAGTCTGACTGATCATGTAGGAGCCCTATATGACGCACCTCGTTTTTGAGACTTTCAAATGGGAAAAAATGTGCATCTTATAATCGAAGAAATACGGTAGGCCTACATAGTAGAATTTTGTTATGAAATACAAACTTTCTACCAAAATCATAGTATGAATATTATTTTATTTTCTCAGCCAATAGAAAAAGTATAAAATAAAATATGTTTGGTACAAAAAAGAATTATTTTTTTTTAGCTCTAGGGTTTCAAATCTCTCTTCCCTTTCCTATCCCCCTCACCAGAGCCCCCGGGCCCTACACACACATACCACCACTACCCCAAAATAACTACACCATTGTGTTTGAATCGTAGTACAGAAAAAACCCTACTAGATATAGATTATAGAGGTGAACTTCTCATGTATTAAAATTCACAATGTGTTTTATATCATTCCTTAACAACATTCCTTATACTTTATGTTGGTATATATATATTGATATATATATATATATTGATATATATATATATATATACACGCGCGCACACGCACACACACACACACACACACACACAGGTTTATTTCAATATACATATTTTCAGGGCATTTCTTTTCTTTACATTTTTATTGAACATGTGATAAAATTTGCATGTTTGAGTTTTATTAATGTTTAATTCACTAGAGATTTTGTTGTAAGGTATTATAGGCCTATCAGAGTTGTGGTGCCTAATAAATCATGAAACATATTAACAATTAGTGTGTTTAGTATTTTCTTCATAGCCTCATTAAAAGTGCATTGTCTAAAATCAAGCTAGGACACAATTAATCCTGGTAAAACGATTTTATTTAGAAATTAATTATAAAATAATATACATTATTTATCATTAAACCAATACTAATTATGTTAATATCAAATCATTATTATAGTACAGTAAATCCCAGCATTAAATCCGTACCCTAACGCTACATTATTTAATTTGTTATAAATAAATTTACAGACTATTTGCTCAAGAGAAAAACCAAACTTCAAAAAATAATTCAATAGTAAATTTCCCAATGCAAAGAGCTTTTTTTTTTATTCTTATTTTACGTCCACATATATTTTTAATTTCTTATGACCCCTTGGGTAGAGAAAGTGTTGTGATCATTTAAAAAAAACTGAATTCGAGCTTTTGATCAATATCACCATTTCATGATCCACTGAACCCGAAAAAGTTGTTTTTGCTATGCCGTCTATCTATGTGTCTGTATCTTGGTCTAGAGCCGAAACCTTTTTACCCATCAGGCCAAAAGTTGGTATCTAGGGTTTTCATAAGCTCCCCCCCCCT
>CABFWB010000189.1:393893-424820 GCA_902151455.1 Timema bartmani
AATTTTGATTAAAATTCGTATCAAGGTATTGTTTAACACTACAAACAAAATGGTAACTCTCAATTTCCCATTAAAAATTCTTTGAGGGTACTTTACATTAGCGGAAATTTTCAATTTTGATCATATTTATACATATATTTGAGATACAAAATAACTTATCATTTTAAAATTGTAATTCTATTGAAAATAAAAAACTCTTATCAAAAATATATTTTTACAAAATAACTTATCATTTTAAAATTGTAATTCTATTGAAAATAAAAAACTCTTATAAAAAATATATTTTTATAAAACCAGTAGTTTCCAAGCTATTGGCAAATATATATATTTTTAATGGAAGTCTCGAATATTGGGAGTTTATGCTTTTTGGTGAACAGAGATGTTATTTTTTGCTCAATATGTTTCTGTAAACAGGTATATTATTTAATGTGTGCTCTTTTGGTGGCATGGGGGACTCTCGTTATCCATCCTGTTCCTAGAACAGTTATTTCGTTTCACAAACCTATGAGTTTTAAGTAAATATTTATTTTTTAGATAAAGAAGTACCATGTATTAAAAATATTTGGTACAATTCAAAACAGGTGCCATAATTCTTGTAAATAATAATATTATATCATGCTTATGTGTTGCATTTAGAATTAACAGATTTGGTATTCAAAAAGATAAGCTATAAATAGAACATGTATAATTTGGCTTTTACCATGAAAAGAGGAACACAGTTCACTTATTACCCTAGTAACACTGGACCCTAAATTTGATTATATAAGAATTAATCTGGAAGGAGTGTGGAATGATCAACACAATTCCCTAAAAGAATGAGCAAAAGAAAACACAAATATTGAGGAAATGGAAAAATTTAAAGAATGACAGATACACATAGAAAGAAACACTTGGTACACAAACAATCTTAACTGAACCTCCTTTCATATTTACAATAAATGGGCATCTTAACATTGGAACTGAAGTTGTAAATTGGGAACAACAAATTAAATTAGAAATAAATTGACTTCCATTCATGCATTTTATTGACTTCTTAATGTTATGCATCCCCTCTGTATGACCATGAGCGTAGAAATGAGCCAGAATCGAATAAGCAATGAAATTCGGAAATGCTGACAATAAGTAGGATAATAGTAGTGTAGGATTAATCAAGTGTTTTTAAAGTTAGTTTAGTTTAAGTTAAGTTAAGGTACAGGTGGTTGGTAGAAGTAGGTGGAGCGCTATCTCCGGTAGGGCGCCTCCCCAGGTGGCGGATAGAGGGATGCTTGTCACTACTGGAGAGTGCCTGGGGAATCCCAGAAATGAGGTGAACCAGGAATGTTAGAGGTTGAGGGTACTAGGGAAATAAAATACCCGGGGCAGACCATCTAGCAAAGAAGGATAACAAAGGGGGGGGGGGGGNAGGAAACAGATCCAAGGGGAGGGAAAAAAAACTTCTTCATATAATGGTTCGCTAGGGAACTAGAAAACAAATAAATTTCAAATCAATGCTAAATTAATTAGACCGTATGTCCAACATCGTTTGAATTCATAATTATAATGGAAATAATATAAACTTGTTAGTAAATTTCTTACTAAAATGAACTGCATAGTGCTATAAAATACAGAAATAATTAATTTTCAAACAAAATGATAAACAAAGATATATTTTAAAAAAACTTGGTGTGTAACTTACTAAGAAGAATGCCATTCACTTTAGTCCACAATTTTTTTACTGTTTGGGAAGTATCTTTTCACTCTCATTCGAATTTAGTTATAAAGATTTTATTTTGTGAGCCTACTTCTCTGTTTTTAACACCTTTAGTAAAAAATGATGACTCACACAGGCTGTTAGAGCAAAACAATAACTCCACTAGGAGTGAAACTTGAACCAGAACTGGATACTTTAACTTTGATAAAAGCGAACACATATATCTTAAACCAGTAGTGGTCGGTCCATGTAAGCATTGCTTGCTTGCCTACTTTCAGCAAAATAATAATTATTTTTTCAAATAAATTAAAATAACTTAAATATTTTTAAAATCCCAAACATAATTTATTTTGGAAGCCTATCTAAGCTTTTTTACTTTTCAAGTGTGTCTGTGGAGTTGTCCTTTCCACGAAGCCCCTGATAGTGGTATAGCTTACTAAAAGCATTCTCAACAGTGCCTCTATGGCCTTCAAATGGCATGAGGGTTGAAAGGGAGGGAAAGAATCTAAGGCGCATGCATGTCTTATATGTCCCCTATACAATCAGTAGAGGTAGAATAAAAGCAAATTTTAAACTGCCTCTTGCTGCCGTGGAATGAAAGAATTACTGTAAATATCCACCTAGTGCTCATTGCCAATTTTGGAGCATGTGCAGGGTCACTTATACTTTAGTTGTATTTACTGGCGGGTCTCGTACGTGTCATAATTTATTTTATTAAGGTGTTAGTCTTTATCTTTTATTTTATTTATTATATTATTTATTTTAATTTATTTTAAATTTATATTTTCAATATGTGTGCGGGTAACGAGTAATGTGTAGTTAGTAAATTATTAGTGAAATCTTTTTCAACTTTTCAAGACTTTGCTTTTAAAAGTGAAATTGTTTAAACTAGTAGAGCAACACCTGATCTTCCGCAACTTGCTTTCAGTAATTTTTATAGTAAGTCTTAATCTATAGATTTAAGTTAATTTATTTTTATGAAATTATTATATTTTTTTTGCTCTACTTCCAAAATGGTCATCTAAAAATTAGTTCATGATTTATAGTTTATTTTTACTTAAATTATGCTCCCAAGAATTTAATGCAAAAAATAATAATTCAGAGGCCGCTTGCCCAGCTCCGTTGTCTGTCACATTGTTTTTATTTATATATATTCATTAAAAACTATTCTAAAGTTGTTAATTCTCTACTCTTTTATACTGCTAATCAAAAATGTGCTTTTAAAAATATATTTTGGCAAAGAATTAAAAAAAAGATATAGCGGCTGTTTTGAATAGATAAATAGTAGATTATGTTTTTGCTCACTAATAACTGTATTTAAAAACTATCTATTGGTTTAAAAAATTGTTAAATAAGGTGTTGTTAACTTTACGGCTTGAACTAAAAATTAATCTGATTTCAAACGCCAAGTAATTTGTTGCAAGGGAAATATTTTAACATTGAGAGAGTAAGATTATCAAGGGGATTGTAGTTTGGTTTGTCAAAGGCAGACATTCGTTAAAAGTGTGTTTGAGTGTATTATACTAATGTTAATCTTATTTTATGTTAAACTAAGGCCAGTGGAATTGGCTGAATTGTGCTTTTATTATTTTATTGTTATTGTGTCATATTTATGGTTATGTTCTCATAAAACAATTTTATTTTGAACATTTGTCATATTAATATATAATTAATTGTCATATTATTTATAGACAGTAGTATGGTGTGAATTGTTGCAAGGCTATACAGAATCTGTTCCAACTAAGCCTGTGAAATGTTTTTCATATTCATTAAAAATTTTATCAACAAACAATCACATAGCATAAAGTCTCAAATTAGCTTTCTAAATCAGAGTGTATGTCTAGTCAAATTGTAAATGAGCAAGGAAAACTTTTCACGGGAACAAATTCAATCCGTGTTTGATGCTTGGTCGGTTGTACTGAAGGTGTTTTTTTCCTAAATCATTTCCCACTTAAATGCAGGTACATTTCCTTTAAGTTGTTAACTTCTTCATCCATACCCCTATAACCCAAACGGGAATTTAGACGCAAGGAAAAAACAAGTGAACAGGTTCCATATACTCTGGTGACACGCCACTCTTTAACGCTGTTTGTAAGGCATGTTGTTTGTTTAGCAATGGTGCATGTTTCAAGTGTGAGGCTGTGCCATGTTATTATGACATCTTGGTCACAGTATTATCTTTGTTCCGTTCCTCTGCAGGTTCCCGGGAGCACACATAAGAAAGAGCTGCTGGAAAACTTGGACAGGGTACCTACATATGTTCAGCAGTTGCAGTTCACAGTCAAAAATCCAACAGTAGGCAAGGCAGCCACCTTCACCAAGGTGGACAATGTCATCCAAGAGACTAAAAGCCTCATGGACGTTATCTCCAAGGTCGTGACCACCTGTTTCATGTGTGCCACCAAGGTAAACTTTATTTTCACTACAAATATCAAACAAAAATGTCAACAGTTTATTTATATGGATTTTTATAATCTGGCGTATTCCCTTTTTGAAAAATATTTATAGATATTTGATCGACTGTCTTTATTGTTAGAACATTGGTGCATTAAACCTAAGGTTTCGGGTGTATTATTTTTAAAAGCATTTTTTTGTCATTAAATTTAGATTGTTAGGAGAGTTAATTCTGAGCTCCTTCCTATAAAACCAACTGAATTAGATTTTAACTGGATTGTTAATGGAGACCTGAAAACAATAAAACGATGGAAATCAAACCTTGACCTTTCCAATAAGAATTAATAGCCAGAGATATTATTTATGCTTAATAGTGGGAACTACTCCATCTAGATATCATATTCTGAAAATTGAAAAATGACACCTGGACACGGGAATCGAACCCGGGACCTTTTCAATCAGAATTAATAACCAGAGCTATTATTTATGCTTAATAGTGGGAACTACTCCATCTAGATATCATATTCTGAAAATTGAAAAATGACACCTGGACACGAGAATCGAACCCGGGACTTTTTCCAATAAGAGATGCAATCAGATTCAAAGATGAAGATACTTTTTTGACAGTTTAAGTATTTACTAAAACAATTTTCAAAAATGTATTCATCAATAATCATGTGATCTTCTGCTGTCACTTTTGATAGATAGTAGCAATATCTATAAAATACTACAATAATGCTTACCACAGTAAAAAATGTATATATTTTTTTCTAAAAGTTTCTTCCTTCTAGAATTATTCTATTTACTGTATACCAAATATGCAACTAACTTAGCTGACCGTTCATTTTTACACGCCTCCAAGCTATTTTTTTTAATTTGTAGTTTGAACACAAAACCTTCTTTTTCATGGAATTTGTAACTTTTGGTGATCTCAGAAAAACTAAGCTAATTTCTACAATAATATGATCTGTATTAGTCAACCACACTCTGAACACACTCAAAGTGTCATTGTTTGTTAAATAAAATGTGACTCGTTGATTTAAATTATTTTAATATTGAAAATTAGCCAAAAAAATATACAATATACATGGTACATGGGGAAGGGTTTACTTCATCTTTTTATTATTATTATTTATTATTATTATTAATTATTATTCATTATTAATAATTTTATTTATTATTATTAATTTATTATTATTGTTATTATTTATTAATTTTTATTATTATTTTTATTTATTATTATTATTATTATTAATATTATTATTATTAATATTATTATTAGTATTATTATTATTATTATTATTATTATTATTAATTATTAAACAACCTGTATTAAATATTATAACATTTGAGAAATTACATTTAAATCATAATTTATGCAGTGTTTTTGATTGAGGCACTCAAATTTGTTTCTTCATATAATTTTATTTAGTAATCATTTTTTATTTGTATTGATACTCAGATTTTAACTGAAACCTTTCTTGTCAAACATGCTGGCAGAAACTAAACTCTTCTTTAATTTAGTTTTTTTTAATAACGATGTCTTACTACCCGTTCAGGTTATACATCTACCCGCTTTTGCATGTAAGGGGAGTGGGAAACCATTAGGAAAAACCAGCCTCGCTAGACATGACTGGGATTTGAACCCCGATCTTCCCATCATCAGCAGGCGAGTCTAACAAGAGATTGACGCTTTGCACTATTTGATCACTGAAGTGGGTTTCTTTGATTTCAAATTTTGTTCTTTGAACTTTATCCGGCTGCTTATTTGGGCTATCACCATATTTAATACTGAATAGGGTTAAGATGAGAAAAGAAGAATTTAGAGGAAATGTACCTGTATTTGCGGGGAGATGAACTGAATAACCTTTTAGAAAAAACATACAGCTGAGATTTGAACCTTAACCTCATCACCAGCAATCCACTCTGTGGCTAGAGTGAATCTTTAGTCCATTTGCCCACCAATGTAGGTGTTTTCAAAGCTAAATAAAAAAAGATCAGAAAATAAAAATAATAAGCATGTTAATAATATATTTATGATAAAAAATAAAGTCTCGGGATATTAAAAACAACTAAAATTTTCATTTAGACCAAACAAAATTACATTTTTTTTAGCTTTTTTTTATATGCATCGATAAATTAACAATCCTTCTTCTTACCTTTTAGTAATTTCTTCCAAAAATTTGCATACATTGTTAACTATGAATTGGCTCAATTTCTAAATTAAATTTGGACACAATCAACATACTTAAGAGCCACTTTTCTTTGTGGACAAGATATACTTTTTTACAAGAAAGAATGGAGGGTTAAAAATATTAATGTCATATTTATTAAGTGGAGACAAAATTTACCATCAAGCATTTATACAACAACAAAACATATACAAGAAAAACCCACCGTGTTCCGAGAGCTTTCATCTAGAATAATTGTGTTCCAGTTCACTCTATGTCTACCACAAAGGGTGGAGTTCAACTGTTGGTCATTGGACGAGACACATATCCCTGGTATTCTCAGTCCTCAGGCCTTACAGCGACTAGGGCGTAGTCAGCATGCAACACTGCCACGGGCCAAGTAGACTCATGTAACTTTTGTTGTTTTACAAGCAGATCCCACCCCTCTAACTAACTTACAACTCTTCTAACAACATTAACTGTACATCAGTAGGTCTCGATGTCCAAATTTACCAAAGGCTGCAATGTATTTGATTCATAAGTTTAACAGATATACCTCGAAACCTAGTCACAAATTTGCATCATTTAAACAATTTTTCTAACATTAACTAATTTTGTCTATTTCAGTGTGCTTTGTGTACACATGTAGCTCTTGTAGGTATGATACTTTCGTTTAAAGAGAAACACATTTTGAGTGCAAAATAACTGATTTGTTTACAAGTATAGTTACACTGTATGTGGTGTAGTATTACTCTCATAACATCTTCTACAGAGCAGGTGTATACAATGCAAAACTTGAAAGAGTGCAGATTTTTAAAAGTTCCTCGGAGTAAGATTCCTGAAAAACAAGACCAGTCATATTTGTATTCTTTTTCAACATATCACTTTTGAACCACATACAGGGTTCCTACGGTTTGGAAAGTCAGGGGGAAAAAAATGAAAGTCAGGGAAGCTTAAAAAAAGTCTGAAAAGATCAGGGAAATGACAATTCATGTCACACTTCAGTTTCATCGGAAATTGTAAAGCCACAGAAGGAAGGTGTTGCCAAAAGTTAAAGTAGTGTAGTGGCTCAAAGAAACCCTAACACTTTTGTTATAAAAGATAATATAAATAACGCGGAAGTCATTTGGGCTTTGCAAGTTGTTGACAATAAAATGTATTTCAATTCGTGCAATAATTTAAGGACAATTTTTCAGTTTATGTTTTCCGAGTGTTCCATTGCCAGTGCCTTTACTCTTGGTGGAGACAAGGCTGCATATTTCATTGTGCATGGCTTGGCTCCATTCTTTCATAACAATTTACTGGACTAACTAAAATCATGTAACAACTTTGTAATTTGTTTTGATGAGGCATTGAATAAAGTTATTCAAAGAGGGCAAATGGACATTGTATTCAGATTCTGGGACAAGGAAAATCATAAAGTTGTCAGTCATTGCTTGGACAGTGTTTTTTTCGATAGAAGCACCGCTGAAGAATTACTTAAGCATTTCTCTGATGGTATTTCTCCTCTTCCAGTCTCTAAGTTTATACAAGTGTCAATGGATGGCCCAAATGTCAATCTAAAGTTTATAACACTTCTTCAGGAACACATCAAATCTGTCACAGACAATGAAGTATGTATTTTGGTAAATCTGGGGACATGTGAGCTTCATGTTCATGGTTCCTTGAGAACAGGAGGGGAACCTGTCAATTGGGATAAAAATTGCTTATTGTGTCACACATACTACCTGTTCACTGACTACAACTCATCGAGCATTGTTTACCCAGTTGACAAGGTGTACAACTTTTCCTTTGAAGTTCTGTGGTGTGCGGTGGTTAGAGAATGCAACGTGCTTTCAAAAGGCATTACAAATTTGGGACCATGTTGTTAAGTTTCACTAAGAAGAAAAGCTTCCTAAAACAAAACCTGTAGGGATACTAAAAAGAACAGCCTGTGATCCATTCCTGAAGTGTATACTAGCTTTCTGCAAAACAATTGCAGGTGGATTTCACCCTTTCCTTTTTGATAGGGTTTGATATATTTTGTTATTTTTCCATCATTTTCCTGAACTTATTGGCAAGACGTCTGCTTTCTTATTCTTCCATGAGAGGTGAGGCAAGGTCGGCTGTAGGGGAGGAGGAGGCGGAAATAAATGTAATTAAATTAATATTTCCACTTGAATAGTACCATAAAATTATAGTGGAAATTTTGTGAAAAGTTGGGCAGGGAACTTGGAAAAATAGTCAGGAAAAGTCAGGGAGATTTTTTTTACAAATATTGTAGAAACCCTGACATATATAATATGGAGGTGACTTAAAACAATATTCCAGATACTCAAGTTTGTATAGGATCTCTATTATGCTATGTTGCAGTAGGAAGCTTATATTCCTAACCTTGTCATTTCATAATTTTCTATTTTGGTTACCATTTACTACTGACCACTATTAATTTAACCAAAATTGGAGACTTTCTTTTTATTCAAAACAAAAAAGATTGCTTCTATAATAATAGGATATTAATACTCACACTAAAAAGTTCAGTCATGAATGAATAAAACTTCATATAAAATCATTTATGAAATCATAAAATTAAAATAATACAATCTTAAAATCTTAATTTTGATTTAATAAAATAAAAAACTAAATTTCTATGAAATGGTTCATTTTCGCTCACATTATAGTAATTAATAAACATTTTAACAAACAGTAATAAAATATTAGGCCCACTAATTTTTTATGGTGTGTTGTCTAAATATTAACAGTCACGTAACACCGTATTTCTTTTGTATAGTCAAAGACAATCATTTAACATTTTATATGATAGCATTTTTGACTATCCAGCCATCATCAAATCGTCTTTAAAAAATACTATATAATTAATATAGATTAGAAAGAAAAAATGGTATGTCAAATGACACACATAAAAATTAAATGTCTTAATGTTGTTTGGATAAAAACATGATAATTATTATTATAAAAGAAGTATTTCTGAGCTGTTTATAAATAACTATACAAATAAACCCTGCAGCTTAGCTTGAAGAAATTTTTTTTAAAATATGGAAAAAATTAAGTTGGCAAAAATGGCACTTTAAGGCACTCTACAAATGGGTGTATTTTATTTTTGTAAGTACAGACCACACAAGCCTATAAGGAAATATAAACCACCTCAACTTTCAACACTGTTTTTTATATTTAATACTAGGAAAACAAAAAAACATTAATTCACATTAATTTTTTTTATTGAATAATATTGCTACAATTATTACATTGAAACCTCAAAATTTACATTTAATTAATTTATTAATTTAATTTGAAAAGAATTTAAAAAACACTTTATTTTCAAAGGGCTGAACAAATATTCACAGGAGCAAAACACTTACAGAACCAAGGCTCAAATAAAAGTAAGTTGTGAAATCAACCATATTTCAACCATTGTATATCAACCATAACTCAATGAATTGAGTGCTACTTAACATCTCTTCTACTTTAGCAAAGCTCGACTATTCTTTAAATTTAAATTTGACACCTACACATGAGAACTCGACCCGGGACCTTCAACTTAGTACACCAATGTTATCACAGAGCTATGCAGGAGCTGTCCCATGCTCAGGGTCATTCTTCACTCATATTTTAAGGCAGAGTCTCTGATGGACATGATGGACTTGATTAATCAAGTGTGTAATTGTGGACTGGGACAGTGGGAGATATCCTGATAGGCTGGTTTGATTTGGGCAGCTGCAACTACTTTAAACTAAAATAAAGATATTAATTCAATTCTAAATGATTGTTTAAAAAAAATGTAAGTTGAAATTCCACTAAGTCTGAGGGTACCCAAAATAAATACTTCACCTCAGTCCTCACTTGTTGAGCTGACACTGAAATATAGTTTAAATGTAATCTATGAATGTTTGTTAAAGGCGGTCAGATTTGTAGTCTCGGGCCGCTTGGGACATGCCAATCCACCCTTGCAATTGTGTGATGTAATGTTGTTCCCTAACAGGCCTTGGCTTTGCACATGTCGTATAATCTTGTGTGGGGTCTTCAGTAGAGCTCAACTAAAGAAGTGTCATGCAAAATATAAATATGCCTCACACTATATGGCTGACCACCAGACAATAATGACAGTGGCATTTTGACTTGTCTGTACATAATACATGCCATTGCTCTGACATACTGGTATTTTACATTTGCTACCTTGTCTTTCAGTATTAATGATGGAGAGTAATGGAGGTTGGTAAAGATTACATGTTAAGTCAAAACAAACAAATAATATAGATAATCTCATACTTTTAATTAATTCATCCATCCCACAACAATATATTTATTTATCACTTGATTACTTTACTTAAGGTATGACTTACTTTCATCATCACACAGTACTGGCCAGAGGAATGTTGCTTTCAGAAGGACTTTTCCATCAAAACAAGAATGAGAAGTTTGGAACAAGTCACTATTTTGAATTTATGCTAGATCATTTTTAGTATGAATAGATTATTGCATTGCATTATCCCATATGGATATTGTGTCTTTTAATTTACAAACCACTATAAGAAGAAGCTTGTACTATTTAAGTCACAGTATTCGGAGATGTTAGGAGAGTGAAGGTCATGGGAATGAAGTTTGTGAAGAGCATGTTAGCTGTCAGTGCCAAACTGCTCACTCTTGTTTGGGTGGAATAGTCCTGAAAGCAACATTCCTCTGGCCAGCACTGTGGCAATAGTATTTGATTTCATTGCTATCGAGGACATGTTGATTGGTCAAGTATAAGCATCTTGCGACAATAAAATTTGGTCATTGCAGTGTTCTTCTATCCAGTTTTGACTTTGTTATTAATGTAATATTAACTGTGCTATAGCTCAAGTCTTCCAATAAGCAGAGTAGTGTGTAATTTATACTCAACACTCATCAAAATAATCTATTTATATTACACTTATCAGGTTCTAATTAAATAAACTTGGTTTAATTTATTCACACAAGGTATATGATGAAACACAAGTTACTCATTTGAACAGATTTTATTAGTGAATAATAAAATGCCCCATTGGCTTTCAAGATATAAATAATTTTATTATAAATAAATTAAAGGGAAATCAAAATAAATTGTGTTATTTTTATTTCCAAGTACTGTTGTTTTAGTTGTAGTCTCTCTTGGTCGTTTTATCTTTATTATAAAATTGAGCTCAAGCAATATAGATGAAATAAAATAGTGTTTTTTTTCCCCTGTTTTATAACAATGGATATTAATGGCATTACCCAATGGCTATTGAGAAGGTAGGTCATTTTATAGTAAATGCACATGCATTAGCATGGCAAGAGGATGAGAAAACCATTGTAATAAATCACATTTGAAAAACCACCCTCAGTTCATATGACCCAAATTTAAATCCTTATCTCACCTTCACCTGTGACCAAGTGCAAAGCAAGTATAACTCCTAAGACCACTTGGTCACCAGTGCAGGTGGCATGTGTGTGTGAGTATTTCTAGAATACATTAACAAATAATAGTCCTACACTTAAATGCTTTCTCTCAAGAAATACATATAACTGCAAGGCTCAAAATGTATAGAATCAACTTAGCTGATGGAGTTTTTTGTTGCTTTCAAGTGTCCTATTTTATTGAAACATCACAAAACACAAATTCTTTTCAAAAAAATATGCAAAATATTTTATGTTAAAGATGCCACTATGGTTTATCTCAATATGCATCACATTTCATCCCAACTTTGGGGGTTCAACATGACTCGATACCATCTCGGTGAAGACACAGACATTAATACTATCATATTATCAATACTATACCTTATTGAATTGGATCTAATAATATCTTGTGATAACATTAGCCCAACATGTTCCCCACCACAATTCTATGAATTTGCCAATATTTATATTTGTAGCATGATACATTGAAATGTCTGCTATTTGAGAGAAAAAAATTAAATCATAAATCTTGGGACACAATTTAATCTATATGACCCTATATACTCTGGATATTCACTACAGCAATTTAATTACTGCATCATGCAGAACCTGAGTTATTGTATGCAGGATAATTATTACAAGTGGATAAATACTGTACACAGCTTACTGTACAGATTGCATTATACACAGAACAATGTGCAAATAAAATTAAATTTGAACAGTAGGCCTTCTGTACTTTAGGCCTATTTGTGTGCATGAGCACAGACCAGACTGATGGAATAACCTCTGCTAAAGTCTTGAAAGGGAATGGAGGTATGACTTTTAAGTACCTTAGTCATTACTACTTAGGCTATTTCAGAAACTTTGCCTGGAGGGGGATGGCAGAACTGCTCACACTTCATGCGATACATTGGCATTCCTGATATCCCTACAGTCAAATACTGTACTATAATAATAACTTTTGTTTTCAATTTTTGTCTGCTGTATAAATATTCTAATGCATAAATGCGTCTCTGGCAGTGTCCATGCCCGTTATTGAGAAATTACGTTATTGCTAAGTTGTTTCACAGTAAGAATCAATGTTATTTTTCCAGGCAAATTTTAACTCTCTGTAATATTCATTAAAGTTGATTTCACTGTATTAGTCTGAGTCACAACATTTTCCCAAAATTATCTCAACCTTAATACTGCTCACCAATGGATTTTAAAACATTTCAAAATAAAAAATTTTTTTTTTTATTTGATCTTAAATAAATAATATAGTTGGGAAAATTTTTCAGGACTCTTTTAATACCAGAAAAAACAAAAAACATACATACATATTAGAGTTGGGTCTAATCCACTATTTTATTAATCCGAATCTCCATTTTACCTTTGAATCTCTGACCCAAATCTTTGAAAAATTATGGATATAAGAGGAAATATAAATATAAATGAATAATATAAAATACCTTTATCAACTAAATGTTAACATTATTTCTTATAATCCATTCACCATAACATTTGTACATTCGGTTAAGTATTAAATTACTTGTCTGGGATCTGGTTGTTATGTTCATCCTATAATTAAAATTGTTTCTTAACTACCAATAAGCTGTATTAAAGCTCCAAAACCTATTTTACTTGAAAAATTGGGGGAAAAAATAAAAAATTATAAGTATTTGAGTCTTGAATCCAAAATTTTCTCGAATTCTCAAATCTTGAACATCCTTAAGCATTCAAGGTACTCAATGGATTTGAGGGTCCCATCCCTAAATATCTTTAACTTGTTGAATGCGTGTTCACTATTATTTTTAAACTTGGTTGTTTTGATGTGTGTGAATTTTTGTTATCTTGAATTAACTTTAATCTACTAATTGTTTATAAACATAAGATAACTAATTCTGTATTTTAGTTAAAGCTCTTTGGAATCATAAATGAATTTCTACAGTGCTTTATTCTTATGTTTTGTGTATGTTAATTGTGAATTAATTACCTCACAAACTTCAATTGGGTATTTGATCAATCGATGTGTGTGATACATTGTGATGGTGAGACTAAATAATACAATAAATATTATTTTACATATTGATTTAAATTACATTAAAGTATTTCACTTGATTAGTTTACTTTGTTAAATTTTAAACTATACAATAATTAATAAGTAATATTTAATCAAATGTGTTTAACTTCTTAGTAATTTGTGTTTTAAATGGTCAAGGCCATAGCCAGCCAGTATTTTCAGAGGGGGTTTAGTGGGCACATCCCCCAATTGTCAGAGGCTAGAAAAAATTCTAGATATTAAATACCTCTAAAAGCTATCTGAAGTATTTTTTTATGGCAACATAACCTCCTAACTGCTGAGGGCTAGGAAAAATTCTAAATGTAAAATACCTCTAGAAGCTCTCTGAAGTGATTTTTATGGTAACACAGCCCCCTAATTTGTGCTTGTACCTTAATCTTGATATGGTTTGAACCATAAATTAAGCCAAATATATCAATTTTGTTAATAAAATTTTGGAAGGGGGTGTGTGTTGAACCTCACCCCCTCATCCCTACCCTGCCCCGCCGTTCTGACTACGGCCTTGTAAATGGTTTTATGAATATTTTCTTTTAGAACTGTAACAGTTTTTGTAGTAAAAATATATTTTGAAATTGAGAATTGTACATTTTAAAATAAAATGACTTTATGAATATTCTTTTTTGGAACTGCAACAGTTTTTGTAATATAAATAATTTTTGAACATTGAGAAATGTACATTTTAAAACAAGTTTGTCATGAAATATTTTTATGAATAATTGAATATGTTGTAAGCAAACAACTTTTCTATAGTTCTATCACGACATATTTGCATTGTTTCAGTATAATCTGGATTTCCGAGGTCTGTCCTCCCGTGGCGCGTCCGGGTCTCCATTCCGAGAGGAGGATGGAAGTGGGGCAGGGGCCGGGGGAGAGGGAGGCAAGATGGGCGGCGCCCCGGGCTCTGACCCCTCCATCTGACAGTTCGGGATGGCCCGGAGGGCCAAGGGCGACGCCCGCCGTACCAGGGTTTCCTTTCTGCTGTTCTGAGCGAGCGCAACCCTTGTGCGGCGCCGGGAACCATCAGGCTCCGTCGCGCCTTGACTCTTGTGCGGCCATGCAACCCGCATCGTCTTCTTCTTCGTAACAACTACATCATCAACATTGCTTCTAACCGATATCGACATTCAACTGTGGCAACACTTAAGATTTAAAACTTTGATTGACTCTATCACAGAACTACGATTTTGGTTATAATATACCACTCTTACAAATAATTACACCTATTTTTGACTCTTGTTAATACTGAAGAAGACACTTATTGATTGCAGTGGTGTACACATATTTCTTTGATACTAGAAAATTAACTTTGTTATCTATTCAACTTTTGTTTTCATTGTCAACCAACTTCAGTATTACTTAATCAGCTCATACAGCCCAATGTTTGAGAGAAACTGTTAGTAATATATTTGAAACTGAAAAACTAAGAAAAAGAATTATGGGACTATACCATTATTTAAACAGGGATATTTTATAGTTACCTTTCAATCAACCAAAGACAATTTAATCATGTAAACACAGGTTTTCTTCCAACCCGAAGATATTCTCAATAAACTACTTTTTTGATAAATTTTAGATCATGTTTTATTTATTACATTATTTTTCTCATCAAGTTGAAATCATTTTGAGACAAAGTTATTTGACGAGCTGAACACTTTTATCTTGTTGATACAATCATGGTTCCTGCATCATAAAGGACATTTATTATTTCAACAATCGAGATGTATTACCTTGCTGTTAAATGCGATAGCTATTGACATGTAATTTGATGTTCCTGTGGTGCGATGACCAAACAAACAAATCACAAACACAGAAATGTTGTGAGTGGTCTCCTTTTGTGTGCAGGGGAAGACTCGCTAATCATATGGCTTTTTGTAAATGTTGACTTAAACAGTGCAATTAAACTGTCACTGTTTTAAGGTTAGTAAACTACTGCATTGTATTCTTTAAACATTGACTGAATATATAAAAAAAACACTTTACGGTATATATTGCTGTGTTTTATTCTTTTATTTGTGAGTATTTCTGTTTCAAGTGTTCGAAAAGTACTAATGTCAAGTTAGTAAAAATGGGCCGATAAGGCAATATCGTGTTAAAAAAAATTCATATATTTATGTTAATTTATTAAAGCCAAAACTCATATTTTTTTTCAATACCTGTGATGTTTATATGGATATTATTATTTAAGTACTAGGCTGTATTAAAATAAACAAACCATCGAATAAAAGTAGTTTAAAAATATTTTTAAACTATACAATTGCATAATTTGCTATTACAATTGATTTTAATTTACTTATCAGTGATTGTTTTTGTTTTGCCAGAGCATTTTAATATCATCACAAACAAACCACATTTTATGTATTAGCAATGACATACAAAAAACAAGCTGTTGATGAAAGTAAATACCATATTGATAATTTACTCCATCTGAAAAGCAATCTTTTACTCCTCACCTTTATCAACCGTTTAAGTGACCATCAAAGAGTGATACAGAAAGAGTTCTATAGAATAGTGTTGGTTCATATTTATTTAACTGGTGAAGATGACAAGGAGGCAAAAGTCAGACAATATTTAACCTCAGTTCTAGGTCAATTAGAATGGCAAAAATAATAGTATAAATGTTTTC
The DNA here is from genome assembly GCA_902151455.1 of Timema bartmani. Classification (NCBI taxonomy): domain Eukaryota; kingdom Metazoa; phylum Arthropoda; class Insecta; order Phasmatodea; family Timematidae; genus Timema; species Timema bartmani. The sequence continues at coordinate 410,231 of CABFWB010000189.1, forward strand.
AGTAATAATTTATTAATTAGCTCTGAAAATTCAAAACTATAAAAATTATTTAGGATAAAGAGTATCTCGAATATGTAAGAGACTGTTAAATGTTTATGTGATTTTAGTATTGTATATATATTTCTTCTTTGTGAAGAAATAAAGTATTATTAAATTATTAATTGAGATGAACCTGAACATACATAAAAAAGTATATAAATATCCCTTCTTGCCTCTGAAATACATGTCATAAAATTAGTACAGATAAATAAACAAATATTTTCCTAAACTGAAACTTAATTTTCTCTGCATTAAATAGTACAAATTAATAATTACATAATTAAAATTAACATTTTCTTAATATCTTAGCAAGGCATATTAGTAATGAAATTCACACACTTAAAATTTTTTTTTTAATTCTTTCTCAGTCAATAAATTATAATTTTATTTATTCATTATGGTTTTGTTTAGGAATATTTAATTAATTTACCAGTAAACTTACATGTTTGGATTCAATTTAGATACATAGTAATTATTGATATTATTAAATAACAGTGTAAGGAAGAACTCTTTCCACTGATGAGGTCTGGTAATGGTATTATAATATAAATAATACAATTAATAAATTTATTATTAACATTTGAAATAATTGTTATACCTCTAATTAGAGTTGTGTTGAATCCGAATTTCCACCTTACCTTTGAATCCAGAAACTCGAATTCATATCCGAAGCTTGGAAAAGATGATGAACATAAGAGGAAATATGAATATAACAGAATAATAGAAAATATAAATAGTAATTAAATGTTAATATTCTTTCTTGTAGTCCATTCACTATAACATTCATACATTCTGTTGAGTGTTAAATTACTGTTCTGGAACATAGCTTTTATGTTCATCCCATAATTATATTGGTTCTGAACCAACACTAAGCAGTATTAAAGCTTTTAAACAAATTTCTATTGAAAAATTGAATAGTTCTTTTACAGTTTTGAGTCTTGAATCAATATTTTCTCGAATCCTCGAATCTCAACTATCCTTATTAATCAAAGGAATTCAAGGGTTCAAGAATTCGAGGACCTCCTCTTTAAATTTTATGATCAGATTCATAATTAATAATCAATAGATGACAAAACTCGTATCTTAAAATCACATTAGCAAATCAAGTATTTATTGTAACACTCCTCTTGAGACTCAAATCTTTTCTTTTAAAATAGTAATCTTGCTGAACTAAAAGCACAGGTATTGATAAAATTTGGAGTGTCGGGCCATAGCTAGCAAACATTTATGATCTCCATTATCTTATACCTAGTCAGTAATACTCGAGTAAAAGGTGTTTTAAGACTTAATTGACTCCTGTGGGAGTAAACAAAAAAGACACCAAACCCTTCCTCTATTTCTTTGTTGTTGTTTTGTTGGAATCCATGGCTTCCCGATATATAAAAAAAAACATTAGTTATCTTGTTTGTGGTAGAATGTAATTAAATGTGTTGGTTTGTGAATTACTTATCTTGTGTTGCAATCTTTTGTTGCTTCTTTAATATATGATTGTATATTAATATAGGTACTCTATTTAAATGGATGCATATGTGAATCACATGCAATATGAATTATCTTAACTGTATTATTGTTACACTAACAAACCAGTTTGATTATGGTCTTGATATCAAAACTTTATCTGTATGGATGTTTTCAAACATATTTTGAAACAAGCAGAAACTAAATATATTATCAAATAAATGTAATTTGACTTTTAAAATGTTTATCAGATGAAATACAGATTACACTTTTTTTAAGTGTTTGTATGAATAGAATGTTCCGAGAATTAATTTTATTGGTATATAGTTCTTTAAGGAAAACCTCCTTAACACTCTTTGAAGTACCTACATTTTGTTATATATGAAAGAAGGTAAGGAATGAACAAAGTATGGCTTTTATAATGAAAAGAGGAACCTAGTTCAAACTTTAATAATACTGCTTCTGGATTTGAAGAAAATCAATTGATACATCTTAATCCCTCGACCTAGGTTTAATTATACTATAAGTCAACAGGAGGGAATGTGAAACACATTCAACACAACTTTCTTTAGTAGGAAACAAAAAAATGAAATGGAAATTTGTCAAGAATGTTTGGGCATATAATATGGACATGTAAAAGGAACTATTAACACATTTATACATCTTATGATTCTTCACCAATTTCATTTTTTTATCTGTATATTGTGTTTTTTTTCTCTTTTAAGTTGGGTTTCACACTTTACCCTAATGATTTTTTATATAATGATATAATGATCAGGGAATTGAGCGGTAACAATCAATTTTCTTCAAGACGCAGCAATGTAAATTATGAACTATGTTTCTCTTTTCATTTGCAAAAAACATATCATGTTTGTTCCTTTTATTTATTCCAATCCCTTCTCCTTCTATCATACCTTCTTCCATATAATAACACAATTGTATTGGTATAAGCATCTGGAATTATAAAAATGAAATGTAATTTATAGTTTTTACCATTGATTATCAGATTAGTGTTGAATGCCTCCATATTTTCAAATGGGTTTTATGTGTGTAGAAGCTACTATGTTTTGCAACACTGGTAAGTATCTCACAATGATTATCCTAATAAGTATTATTACTCGATCTTTGTTAGTAAGTATGCTCTCTGATAAGTTGTGCTGAGTGCTTCCCTACATTCCATGAAAACAGGTTTTTACAATACAAAGTGATTCACACTTGACAACATTTTTAATTAGTTACTTGTTTTGTATTATTATTATGATTATTATTATTATTACTACTATCATCATTGTTGTCATTTATTAGACAGTGTGTAATTTTAATTGCATATCAATGCTCATGTTATATAATTAGTGAGTGTGTGCTCTCAAAACAAATATTTACTGTGCCTGCAAATTTGAAAACATTTATTTGCTCTCAAGGTATGGTTAGTGTTAGATGATTACAGTATATTTTAATTTGTATAGATAAATTAAATGAGTTAGAAATTTGACGAACTATGTTTTAATAACATATCAGCCAAGAAAGTCATCCATAAATCAAACCGATATGTTTTTATTGTTGAGATGTAATATAAAATTGTGTTGTTTAAAATCAAAAAGTTAAAATGAGTTGTTGCTGTAAGTTTAATAAATACATAAATAATTATTATTCATACCAATGAAGACTTTAAGCCTTTATAGAAAGCCATTTGGGTTATTTAGTGTGATAATGTTTTAATGAAAATTCATACTTTTTGATACATTATTACAAATGTGTTTTTTACTATGGTACAATAGGAATGACATGGTTTAAATACCATTTAGCTTCAAGGTTATTAATATGCACATATTCCCATAGAGAATAGGGTTGTGAAAAGGTTCACACCCCATGTAACCATTGTACTTCATTTGTGCTATGGAGTGTCACACCAATTTAATATTAATGACGAGAACATAATATATTTAAGCTTTGGTATTCAAGTCTTACAGCCTGGAGAGAAATATTGCTACTAAATTTGTATTGTAATATAGATCTAATAGGTATATATTATAATTTTGACTAAATGATTAAATATAGTTCAAACAATAATTCATTTAATTATAGATATATAATTTGAAATAGCAGTACAGTTTTAGATAAAATTTAATAAATCCGCTTATTAATATTTTTCACTTTGCAGTATTTGAAATTTAGTTCCTGTTAATCTGTGGATAAATAAACTTTCATTGTTACCTGATAAAATCTATGTAATCTTGATGAAAATTCAAACAATTTAATATTTGACGTGTCATGAGCTGCAGAACAAGTTATTGGCCTAAACTTTATACTCTTGAGATGTTGTTTGCACTTGTTGCGTTGTTGCACTTGAGTGCTAGCAGTTCTATCTAGTCAATGAATATTAAGTAAGATTACATGATTTTCATCCATGAAAATGTGCGATTTGTCTGCCAGATTCACTGTAAAAAAATACTTTTAAATATGGTGACAACACAAGATTTTATAAATGTTCTGTTAAAATTTGTAACAAAATAGTGACGATGTAAGATTTTAGTTTCAAGTAGGAGGGATGATTTGTTGAAATTGTTGGAATAAAATACAGTACTTTTAAACAAAAAACACATTTAAAAAACTAGCTTTCACTGACTCAACCAAGTTTTTCTCATCTTCAGATGTTTTTGCTTTGTTTGCAAGGTTGACTCAGTCCAACCCAGGGGTAGGCCCGACGTGAGTTGGGAAGGTGGGAGGGAGGCTATGTACAAATAAATTAGACTTTGGTTGAATCCACTATCTTACGAATCTGAATCTCGAATCCGAATCTTGGAAAAAATTATAAACATAAAAGGAACAGAATAACAGAATATTAGAAAATACATATAGTAACTAAATGTTAACATTCTCTCTTATAATCCAATCGCTCGAATCTTGAACATTCAAGGGATTTTAGGGTTCCATCCCTAGAATAAATTCTTGCACACACCATTAGTCCAACCAAAATAGGGTATTTAAAAAATATGTAATCTGATATTTTCTTGAATCCTTGACTCTATTATCCCTAAGGATATGAGGGTTTCATCTTTAATTTAAAGCTTCACTTAATTCATCTAAATGTTGTCATAAATATTCTCAAACTTTGGCAATTCCCTGGTTTATTTACAGTTGCAATTATTATCTTATTATTATGTTCATTGCACTTTGGGGTTGCACAGGTTTATAGGTTTTCCAGCCATAATGAACAGAGGAAGCATTTGGTATCCAAGGGGGCTTTCAAGTATTATGTAAGCACCTTAGGAAGGGAGGGAGTGGGTTCGAGCTTTGATTATTATTGCTAACAAGGGGTAAGGGGAGTCAGAATAATACTTACATAAGACAGATAGGGACTGGCAAGAATGGTGCAGTGACCCAGCCACCCCAAATGAACACAAAAATAATTAAAAGTGCAATAGATGCAAATTAAAATATTTTTTATATTCTAACTTAATAACTCTTTTAATTCTATCTGTTTAGTACAATAATTTTAAATTAATTTTCCAACAGTGTTTACTGGGAATATTTCGCAAAATTAATTTTAACTTTTACATTAATAACTACCAGAAATTTATAAATAGCATTCAAATAATGGTTATTACTATGGAAAAATTACCAAAAAAAAAGTCAACAAACATAACGTAAGCAAGGTGGGAGGAGGGACGGGGGTCAGGCATTTGCTTATTTTTGCTTACAAAGGTGGGAAGGGAGTCCATAATATCCAAAAAGGTGCTCATGTAAATGCAACAACTTGAGGCAACAATTTTCATCCTGCATTAAAGTATTTTAACAACATAACTTTTGTAATGAAAATAAATGTTTTCCTAAAAAAAAGTTTTGTACATATTTATAAAATCTTGTTTTGGCATCTAGTATTTCATTGATTCCCTTGACTAGAATACTTCATTTATTTATGGATGACTTTCTTTTAGACTAGTTGTAATGAGGGTGGTACACTGGTACATGCATACAAATACTGTAAAATTATATATAAACATTGTTATAATAATATTAAAATTACTTTTGTGTATGTGGAAGGCTCAAATTGTAGTTGAGCAAAATATAGTTCTTGTAATTATTCTAAAATGTTGAGAAATATTGGACTAGTGGAGCAGAAAAAAATTGGCGATAGGCCTGTATACATTTGTGTGTGTGGGCTCCTAAAATTACCTCAGGTTAGCTTTTGATACAGCAATACTTTCCATTCCGTGCATGGTAGCTTGAATCACACTCTGTATATGTGACTGTGCCTGCCTTAAGAAAATTGCTAGGAGCATCCGACTCTTTCTTCACCGTTTAATTTTTCAATTTTGTGTATATAGGACATGCAGACTTGCATGGCAGATGAAATGTAGTGTTCACTTCTGAGTCAGTGAAGGCACTTTTTGCAGGTACTAAAATAGGATATTGTTACTCTTCGTTGTTAATTTTATAAAATTACAGTAAAACTTTATTTTTATAGTTTGTAATGTTTATCTTCACATATTTCTATATATAGCTTATAAAACTATTGGTTTTAAATTTAAAATTAAAATTCAGTAATTTTTTTTTAATGAAAAGATCGGCACATTCAATCAAGTTTTAATTGTTGATTGTTATAACAAAGATAAACCAGTCTTAAATATAAAATACTCCATGCATGTATAACAAGCTAAACTAATGAGAAAGGGTGAAAAGCTTTTAGCACATTGTTAAACGTGTTTTTTGCCATTTTAGTAAAAATTAGAGATGGGACACGCAAATCCCTCGAACCCTATAGTATTTGTCAGGTTCAAGATTAGTAAAAATCTTGAACACAATTACGTATACATGAAGTTGGGAGGGTAACAAACTCACAAATAAGACCAAATATCTATATAAGGAAAACCTCTTTTCGCTTTATGAGGTAATTGTATTATATTTGGAAGAAGGTACAGGAAAGGTGGTTAGAAACAGATATTGGTTTGTTCCCGTTTATATGTTTCTATCCAGCTGTCTTGTACCTGCTTCCTAATATAATATTATATGTAAAGAGTATTTTTCAAATTTAAAAGCTATTTCATTTGTGCAGCTTTATTTTTAATAAATGTTTATTTTTGTCAAAAAAAAAAAAATATATTACAAAACTTATTTTGAAATTTTGTGATACATATTCATGTATCTTTAAATTCCATTAAAAAGTGTTTTTTTCTTTATAGGATGCTCCTTAGGCAGTTTGTTTGATACATTGTTCACGAATTTAATTACTTTGTATTTGTGAGTGAAACTATGTTTTGCAAAGTTTTTTACTGCCTTTAATTTCCTAAAGAAATATTTCATGTACTTCCTTGTTACAGAGGTAATTCAAGTTCCATGTAAATCCATTGACTCAACATTATGTGTAGAGTCCTTTTAAGATTAACAAGTGCCATTTTGTGTCAACTGAAGTACTTAGGCTAATAAAATGTATAAATTGTTGTTTCGACTTAAATTATTTACTATTCTATAACCTAATATTTTGTTGCCCCAGTCCTCCTTATTACTTAGAGAAAGTTCACTATTCTTTCAAGTTTTCATATGTTACAATTTTAAATTCTTAAGTGTTAGAGAAAATAAAATATGACTATTTTCACAAATAACATCAATCACGAGCTAACACAAAAGTGGCAAATATTTTTTTAATAAAGTGCTAAAGCTAAAATTCTAAGGTGAAAATTGTGGTATTAATAAAATTGCATTGCTAAAATATATTAATGTCTTAGTTATTTTAATTGATATAAAAATACAATAGTATTTTATTAAAACAAAGTTTTATTTTAAACTAGGTAATTGCAAAATATAAATTAAGACTACATGTATACTGTTAGCTATGGAATTACATGTACATCTTTAATATTGTCACTGCCCACCTTCCTATAGCACTTATTGTCGAGGGTGGTCCCAAAGGGAAGGTTAAGGAACAAGTGAGAATAGTGAATCGAAACTGTTTTTTAAGGATTCTATTGAAAAAGTACTAGAAAGAGTATATGACAAAAGTGTAGACTAATGTGATGATAGTCATGTTTAGAATAAGAGATAAGCTAGAAGGGAGACGGGTGTGTCAGAAACCTGTAGACCTATTTGTGTATGTAAGACCTGAATCAATACCCAGGAGGTCCATTAATCTCCGCTAATGTCCACCCATGCCTCTGCATGTTGGCTCTCTTAAATGGTTTTTACTGGGTGGTTTCAATATATTTCATTTAACTACACAACTGGCCGTGCTTCTTTAAGTTATTTACCCGAAATATGGCCTCAGCTACATAAGTTACAAATCAAAATGACATCGAGCTTCTGTACTCCCAAGCTTCCACTTTCACTTCTGGTGATCCCTTCGAGTTAGGCATAAGACTCTCGTGTTTACTCACCAGGAGGGGGTATATTACACCTAAATGGTTTAGTTTCTAACCAATCCAAGATATTGCTTCTTTTGATTTACAAACCTTATTGTTTTAATACACATGGTAGCTAGCCGGGTGTGGACAATCTAACTGTATAACTGATAAGAGCTGTAGGTGAAGCAGGCATACAATAGTTATACAAGAGGCTGAGAGTAATTTATAAGGAAAACAAAGTACTGGAAAACTGGACGAATGGAGTTATCGTACCCATTTTCAAGGAAGACAGGAAGAGGTGTGCAATTATAGGGGGATAACGCTGATATGCCACTGTACATAAATATATGAGAAGACACTGGAAGATAGAATAAGAAATTAAATGAAAAGAAGTTGGAGAGAGGAACATCATAGGTTGAGGGAACAGAAGTCTACAATAAACTTTATCTTTGCCATACAATAGCTGATGGAAAGAAGGTAAGAAATTGGGAAAGACGCGATAATAGTATTTATGAATGTGAAGAAAGCATATGATACCGCGGATGGAAATAATGTTTGGAAAGCGATGGAGGGGATCGAAGTCGGAAGAGGAGTTGTAATGAGAATAAAAAGCATGTATGAGGATAACAGGAGTTGTGTTAAGGCGGAGAGTGGGAGGACAGTGTGGATCCAAATAAAAAATGGAGTGAAGCAAAGGCGCGGTCATGAATAAACTGGGAGGAAAGAATGAAAGCCATGATATTTGCTGATGACTTAAAGGTATTGGGGGAGAAGGAAGAGTAAGTACAGGAATGGAATGAGGAAGTGAAAGAGTGTAGAATGAAATTTAGCATTGTGAAGTGATAGTAGTGACAAGGAAGAGGATAAAACCTAGTAAAGCTATAAAGTTGGATGGGATAGAGCTGAGAAAAGTATAAAACTTAAAATATCTTGGAAGCATGATTGAGTCGAAAGGTGGAAGTAGAGAGGATCTAATAATAAGGGGAAAGCAGGGAGAATTGTTGTAAAGGTGTGTAAGAGACCTACTATAGAGAAGAGATATGTCCTTGAAGTGTAAGGAAGTGCTGTACAGGGCGTACTTTGTAGCCATTGTCACATAGAGACATGGACATTGAATGTAAGAAAGACTAGGAAAGTGGAGGCTATGGGAATGTAGTCTGTGAGGAGCATGTTAGCTGTCACAAGGAGAAACAAGATTAGTAATGAAGCTATCCAGAAAAGAATGAGGGTACAGGGAGTACATGTGATAGTAGAGGAAGCAAGACTGAGATGGTACGGACATGTAATGAGGATGGAAAGGGAGAGGATGTCATAGAAAATTATGGGAATAAAGTATGTAGGAAAAAGAGCACAAGGGCGGCCAAGAAAAAAGATGAGAGGAGCACATAACAGAAAGTGTGTAAGTGAGAGGAGAAGAATGGAAGCAATTAAATGAGGCAGAATGGTGAAAGGATAGAGGAAGATGGAGTCATTTTACTAAACTTATCTGGCTACAGGCTGGAAACAGTTGATGATGATGATATCCAAGTTACTTAGCAATTAATACTTTAACACATTGTGCATGTTATTTAGAATTATTGTTATTGTTTTGATATTGAATATTGTGGCTGTGGCTGACAGTGGACAGGTTACTTCATCAATATTTACATTAAACACTGAGTGAGTAAGATTGTTAAGTTATCAGCACCTGCTGAACCAAAGTCCTCACAAGTAGCATTGCTGTTACATGGTTCATTTAGTGGCAGGCTCTTGAATTAATTTCCAGAGAATGAAAATTGTTTCCACTATTCATGCTCACGTCTTTACAGTTTTCAAACAAAATTTATGCCAGAAAATATTCCTTCATTTGTCCTTTTTTTTTTTTTTTTTAACCAAGNCTCTCGTGTTGGACTTTTTACTACGGTGACGGGGAGATCTGGGTTTGAATCCTGGACGGGTGTAGGCCTTCTGATGGTGATTTTTACTAGATGATTCCCCAGTCTTCATTATGCAAATGTGGGTACATTTCTTCATTATATATCCCTTATCCCTATTCTATTAATTATTTAATGTTTTATATTAAATATAAAATAATTGAGAAGCTCAAATATGAGTTGGTTTCTCACAGCATTGTACTTACAAACGATCTATCTGCCCTGCCTGGCAACACCTCACAAGCTGCCACTGTGTCGCTGTACTACAACGAATATTGAACCTCACTATACGTGATGGGCATTTCATAGCACCAAGTAAGTTTGGCAACACTCCCAAGTGATCCTGTATTCGTAATTCGCGACAACTCTTACTGATAACAAGATAATGTGTCTATCCATCTAATGATCTAATGGGTAATACTTTGAAGCGTAGGAGGTCAAATTGTTCTTTTGATGTCAGAGTTGAGAGGGAAGAGAGAGTAACATTTTTACATAAATGATAATCAAAATTATCTGGATACGTAAGTTTAGGAATTAGGGCGCTTATTATGATTGTGTGGTGACATCAGTTGTCATAACATTTAGGTAAACCGAGTTTTATAAGAAATAATTTTTTTCTCATAATTAATACGATTAGAAAATTAATCTTCAATTCTAAACTTGGGGTCACTCATGCTTCTTGTAGAGTGTTTTCTTTTTGAGTCATTAAATTCGAGTGTAGAGCTTTAATTTTAAATATGTGAATAGCCCCCGGACAGGTAGAAAGACACGGTGCACAAAAAGCACCAGAGATGATGTTTAGTGCACTATGAAGGAGTAGGTTGAATAGGATGTAGTATTAATATGATTAGGAGCAATTGGGGCTCGATAAAAATTAACGCGCTTCGGTGATTGAATGAACTAAGCCAGTGGTTCTCAAACCGTGGTCAGCAGCAGAGTGCTAGGTGATCCGCAGACTGAACCACGGGAAAAATAAAATATTATGTGAAAGAGCTAGAGAGTACAAGATTGACAGGCTAAGTCAACAATACTCTATACCACAAGTATTAATACATGTAAAATATGCATAGGAAGCAAAGTCAAATAAAATGCTGTATTCTACTGCTTGATAGATACGTGCATTAATATAACTTCTGGCTTTGGCAAGAGGAGAGGTAGGTAGTGTATTAAGGTGGGTCCGTGGGACCGTGGGTCCAACGAACGTTTAATGAGTGTTACACAAATGCTTCGAATGTTTATCAAGTGGTTCGTTACTGGGAAAAGTTTGGGAAACACTGGTCTAAGACGTCATTCTCTATGCCAATGACGGAAAGATTGGAGTTCAAATCCAGGTCGAGCGAACTAACTGGAGGTGGTTTTCCCTAAATGTTTTAGCACTCTTGTTCCAGCCAGATGTGGGTACATTTCTTACTAGACTATACTTTCCTCATCCCTACTCCACCAACTTACACTGTACTTAATATATATGTTGCATGTAGCCCAAATAATCAATGAAACACGGTGAAAACAAAATTAGATTGTAGTTTTTGGAGTGGCAAAGAATAAGTTTGAGTTTTTAGCGAATTGACAGCACACTTGACTTTGAATCTAAAGGCCTTTGGTTAGTCCCGATAGGCTGCAAAGGGTGTTTTGAAACATTGTGGGTGGTATTCAAGAACGTTAGTAAACACTTAGTGGACCTATAGTGTGGTCCCGAGCCCACTATCGCTCCACTTTTTAACCTACGATGACGCAAGCAAACCCACGCTAGTTATAATGCTATGCGGATTGTTTGTCCCGCGATTGAGCACTAATTAACATATGGTTTAATATTGTCATTTATAGCCCCGTGATCGAGAGCAAATTAAAATGACTACCATATAATTAGTTGATATTTGCCCCGTGATCGAGCGCAAATTAAAATGACGACAGTTTAATTAGTTGATAATTAACTCGTGATCAAACACTAATTAAAATGACTACCATTTTAATTAGTTGATATCTGCACCGTGATCGAGCGCAAATTAAAATGACTACCGTTTAATTAGTTGATATTTGCCCCGTGATCGAACACTAATTAAAGCGGTACGGATTGTAATCGTGATTGCCCTGTGATTTCCCTGTGATTGAACACTATCAATAACGATATTAAATAAACAAGACTTTTGATGTTGCACACGGCTTATTAAGATACGATACGATTACGAAGATATTGTATGAAATGATACAATTTTCGTTGAACTACAGATTATTTTCTGTGTATTCTATGGATTTAAGTTCGTGGCTCTCTTGTGATATTACACGATTTATGCTACCGGCACTGTCTTTATTACCGAGTTCTATAGATTTATGTCACCGGCACTGAGTGTGTTCATACGCACAAGCGGATTATGTATGATCTACCCCTTGTCTCTTGGACCCCTTGTCAACAGTGTCAAAACAAACTAATAGAAAAGTTCCTGGCGACAGGTGTTTTGAAGGCTGGCTTCCTATTGGATAGAGGAAGCCAGGGAGTCACAAGATCATTCCTATACAACGGAGTTGATTTTTACAAAGAAAAGAGTTTCATGGTGCAATATATTGAAATTACTTCTGAAAACGCGTGATCTTCCATGGATGAAATATCAAAAGGATATTTTGCTTATAGCACTTTAAAGAAAATTACCTTCATCCATGACTTTTTGAATATTTTAGAGGGGTCCAAAACAGTATCATTACATAGTGCCCCCTTAGCATCCACTTCGTCAAGTTCTTGCATACGGCCCTTGTGGTTTTCTATATTCTCTCCATGCAAATTCACTCAGACAGCAACCAGTGCTCTCCGTATACAACAATAATAATAATAATAATAATAATAATAATAATAATAATAATATATCTAATGCCTGTAGCAATGGTCGATCGTTCTGAAGCATTATGTTTCCCATTTAGCTTGATTGTCATTGACAGAGAGGTCGGGTTTCAAGTCCAAGTTTGGTGAACTGGGATGGCTTTTACAAATGTGAATTATCAAAAGGGTTTTTCCTTCTATACTATTTCTACGCTATTGTGGGTGTACTTCTTCTAATCTATCCTTCTCATCCATCCTTGACAAGAAGTCGACGTACTGACCGACCAACCGACCATTTAGTTAATGGTATGATATATCACCTACTCCTGCAAGCAAATTAGTTATCTCCCACTCGCTTCGGTAGCTGCATGTTCTAACGCGCTACTCTCGCAATAGACTAGACTGCCGATGACAGGGAGATCGAGGTTCGAGTCTCTAGCGGGTGTACTGAGGGTGATTTTTCCAAAATTGTTTTACACTCTCCCCCCACGCAAATGCGGATACAATTCCAATAAATATAACCGTCCTCATCCCTAAAACCACCATCGTAATTAGTAAATAAGCGTAAAGCCCTAAACGGGTAGTAGGACGAAGTGCTAAAAACAAAAAAGTGATCTCTCACTGAGCCATGACGTCACAAGGCTCGCCGCGAAGTCGTCTCCTCTGTGCGATGATTGCAGACCTTGAAGAGCCTGTCACGTGACACCGCCCAAGGGTCCCCTCTCGAGGGAAAGTCATCTGATTGATGCCTCCCCCATGATGGACGCCGTTTATCCCATCCGATATCTGCGGGGGAGCCGAGCAGTTGTCGTGACCGAGGTTGGGGGTGGGTGGCAGTTGTGTACGCACATACATACCGTCCTCGCGTCTCGACGCCCGCCCGTACGACACGTCCAGGTAAGCTATACCCTAATTTACATTTTATTGAGAATACAAACTTATTTTTCTCTCATACGGCCCACGATTTCATCAAAAAGGTTGCCGACGCCTGTTTTAGACCATGCGAGCACCGATGTGGGTTGTTTGTAGCATGAGCCATAACGTCCAAAATTAAGCTAGTTTGTAAGTCATCTGCTCTGTCTGATTAGAAATTAGATGTTAAATACTCAAAACAAACAAAAAACCACCAACTGGATTTGAACCTAACTATCCCAAGTTATGGAGGGGGTGGGGGGGACAATAACCACTGTTCTTCAAAATTGACTAAGGATGTGCGAAACTTAGAAAACTTTGACTTCACTTCGAATATTCGTTTGGTTTGGTTTCGATTCGAAAGTAAAATTCCAAATTCGACAACTATAAAGGTTCGCAAAAAAAGATTAAAATAAGAAAAAATAATAATAATAATTATAAATTCAGATTAAAACACAAATTTATTTTGTTTTTATTGTTTGTTTTTTTCCTGCTGTTATTTCCATCACAAATTTGTGTTCACATAAAAGAATCTAAAATGATTAAATTGCATTTTGTGATAGTAACTTGATAGTAACTTAATTTATCATTTTAAGACGAGATAGATTAATAATTATTGTGTTTGATAAACAGAAATTCGTAAATTATATTTTATTAACTTTATTGATACCTAAGTATACATAGTTATGCAAATTATAAGAATTTTATCCAACATTATTTTTTTTAATATGTGAACCTCGATTCAGCTTCGATAATATTTCATATTAGTTTAATCGACTTCGCCTCGAATTGAAAAAGAACACTTCACACACCCATATAATTTACTATTACAGGGGAGTTTTTACCCCCTCCTTCTCTTTCTTCGTAAATTCACTGTATAGCCCACAACCCGCACTGCACACGGTCTAGATAATCTCACTAGTCTGGTTTTACGGGATGTCAGCGTTCGAATCTCCGGCCTACTGTACTGAAATTGTTTTTTTAATTCCTAAATAGCTTACGCCTATCCTTCGACGAAAATGTGAGTACATTTCCTCTATATTAAATTTCCCTCATTTCTACCCCCTTAGTGTGAGGTGTAATTCGTCCCACGTTTTTCAGAGACCAATGTCCTTTAAAAT
>CABFWB010000190.1:6952-25664 GCA_902151455.1 Timema bartmani
CGTCCTACTAGCTGTTCCGTTCAAATAATAGTACTTCACCACGTCCTACTAGCTGTTCCGTTCAAATAATAGTACTTCACCACGTCCTACTAGCTGTTCCGTTCAAATAATAGTACTTCACCACGTCCTACTAGCTGTTCCGTTCAAATAATAGTACTTCACCACGTCCTACTAGCTGTTCCGTTCAAATAATAGTACTTCACCACGTCCTAATAGCTGTTCCGTTCAAATAATAGTACTTCACCACGTCCTACTAGCTGTTCCGTTCAAATGCATATATGATAATTACTCTTAATGGGGTAGGGACGAGGAAGGAAACATTTTGGAAGTAATTTGCATGCATTTGCGTAGAAGGAGAATGGAAAACCAGCCTCAGTAGACCCTACCTCAATCTCCCCATCATCAGCAGGTCAGTCCACGCTACGCCAGCGTGCTCACCGATATTTGTTTTAATTATTATAAATTGCTTTTATAATTATTATATTAAAGCAGCTAAGATGTCATAAAAGACTATCAACTATCCCGGGGTGGATTTTTTTAAAATGATAATGTCACAAAGCTGCCACAGTAAACTTAGTCAGCAAGAAACTGTCAGAGCGGGAAACCATAAAGGAATCTTTAAGCAGAACTTTCCAGGTATTTTAATAGCTTGCATTTCTATTTGAATTTCTAAACTTCCTAAAATCATTTTAAAAAAACGCTTGGTTTTAGTTTGATATTTACTTTTTCAACAAGCATTGCGACTCCATCCAAAACAGGGCGCGACCCTAAATTTGGTCACGACCGACCTCTCAAGTTGGAAACCGTTGATTCCAACATGACGATTCAATGTAGAGAACAAGGGTTGAGCTGAACAAGATTCACACAGTTAGAAACTACGTCTTAAACGTATTTGCTTAGTAATATTTTATTTATTTTAGGGAAAAATAAAAGTTTGTAGTTTAAAACGTTGCAAAAAAAAAACTTATCTTGGATAGTAACCCATCCCATACCACCTTTGTTAAAACACATTACATATAAGTTATATTTATTTTAATATAAAAAATTAACCATAAAAAATATTTTTGCTCTACAAGCAGCCAATATGTTTGATTTTTTTTTAACAAGCTACTACATCGCCAAATAATGTTGATCCCGGCCTACTCGCGAGGTCGTACTCTATCTCAGTAGCCTCGAACTTGAAGGCACTCCTAACAGAAACGCCGTCAAGTATTTTGCTTAGCCTAAAAGCGGTGTAGGACTGTCGAGTTATTGCCTACACATCCACTAAAGGGCGCTACCCATGAAAACCGAAGTAAGCTATAACTGCACTATATATAACTTTTAAACACACATCTTGTCGTAGTCATTATGAACCGTTTCCAGCCTGTGGTAGGGTCAGTTTAGTAAAATACTTCCATCCTCTTCTTACACCAGTCATGCTCCTTTTTTAGCTTCCATTCTTCATTCATTTGCGGTATTTTACATCCCCGTTACACGAACGTACCATCTCAGCCTTGCTTCCTCTACTATCTCATGTACTCCTGTTTCTCCTGGTGAGGGCTAGCATTCCCTCCACGGCCTCAACCTTCCTGGTCTATTACATACTATGTGTCTTTCTGCAACACACACAACCACGGGCACAAAGTAGATCCTATACTATACAAAACTTATTTACACTTAGAGGGAACGTCTCTTTTACATAGAAGTTTCTTACGCACCTGTAAAACATTAAGAAGCGGAAATACAAAGACGTTTACATACTAGACTGATCATTATATTCAATTGTGGCAATGAATAATTTTTTAGTAATAATATCCTATTCTATACTTTACAATCCTCAAGTTTTTCCTAAATAAAAGCCGGTAAAAAGAATGTTAGGAATGACTTGAAGAGAGTAGTAAAGTAAGTTTAACACTTGTACCGAGATTCATTACGATCTTAGATTAATTAATCGCATAACATCTTTTATGAAAGACACGGACCCTAAACAAAACATTTTAATTTAATTTAGACTCGCTTTGGTGGCCCCATGGTCTAAAGCGTCACTTTCACCATATACTGGGAGATTGGGGTTCAAAAACCGATTGGGTGTACTGAGGTTTTTTTTACACTACTCCACATAAAGACTGGCACACTTGATCAAAATTAAGTAAAAGGTGTTGCTAATAAAAAAACTTCCTTCAACTTTTCAATAAGCTATTTCATATCTCTTTGAACAGCCTCGGTGGCGTAGTTAGCTAACGCACTTGTTTCGTGTTGAGCTAGACTGCCGAGGACGGGGAGATCGAGGTTTAAATCTCAGCCAAGTGAGCTGGGGATGGTTTTTCCTACATGGTTTTCCACCCTACCTCCACGCAAATGGGGGTCTACTTCCTCTATATTCACCCTTCCCAATTCATAGCCCGTTTGAGTAATTAGTTGGTGTATCACTGAAACGGGTAGTAAGACGTGGTGCCAAGTATTATTATTTCGTATCTCAAAGAGTTGCGTAAATTATACATTTTTTTTTTATCAAATCCACGCTTATATAAAAAACCCTAAGTCATTTTCATGGGTAAATGGGGTGAATAATTTTGTGTGTAATGTTAAACAACGCCTAGAGACAAATTTCAATCAAAATCGCTAAGGTGGTTATGCAGGGAACGCGGGAAAAATATCGTTTTCAGTTTCTATATCCAAACATTTTTTTAGTAAAAATAAATCAAATATTACTCCAGTAGAAACAGAGTTTAATTTTCTTCACACGGTGGTATCAACACTTGTTGAATATCCATCACGGGCGTCCTGAAATTTAATGAGAGAACTTCATTTACAAAGTTTTTCATCTAATATCGCTAAACTCATGATAGATAATAAATAACTGTTGATATCACCGTGTGAAGAGAATTAAACTATGTTTGGGCTAAGGCAATATTTTATTTATTCTGTTAAAAAATGTTTTGCTATAAAAACTGCAAACACACAGATTTTGTCCTCACGTTCCCTGCATACCCACCTTTAAGACGATTTTGAGATAATTTATTTGCGATCGTTTCTCTCTTAAGTAACCTACCCATAGTTTAAGGATGGATGGATAATTTCACAAACCCCTCTAAGGAACCTCACGTAAACCAGAGATACCAAGTTTCAGCCCGATCGGTAAAATTGTTTCCTCTCTAGTACCAGTAACAGACAGATGGTAGGTATTGCAAAAAAACACTTTCAAGTTCTGGAGGTCCACCTTACTGCCACAATACTTTTTCCCTCATAGGAGTTAACATAAAGCAAAAATGGGAGACCGATGAGCTACGCCTTAGCGCTCTCTATCGTGGAGGTACCTCTTGTGCTTGTCGATCCAGCAGAGTGACAAGTTACAACGTGCAACCCCTCACCCGCCTGGAAGAAGCTAACAAGTTAACACAGGTCGACGCGGTGCAGCTCACGTGACCCAGTCAGAGTTGCCAACTCTACAGTCCAGAGTGACAGATTCGAGCTTTAATGGTTTGTATTCTTCCCGCAAGAGCACTACTTTGGTTTCTCGGTATATATATCTAGGTATGTGTGTGTATGTGTATGTGTATGTGTATGTGTATATATATATATATATATATATATATACACACACACACACACACACACACACACACACACACACAGGCAGGCAGGCAGGCAGGCACTTAATGCGCAAGTGGCGAAACTAGCGTGTAGATCCGCAATTCAATTTGCATTCAAAATCAATCGCACAACATAAAAATTAAATTTAAACCCCACCGGGAACCAAAACAAAATCTTTCTGTGGGCAGAAGGTGGGAGGGGAGGGACAGTAATTAAAAATTTAGATTATAAAGCCCTAAGCCTTAACTCTTATCAATAAACACATGATTCTTTCAAAACCTCGTCTTACTACTCTTTCGGGCTATACCCTATAAGTATATTCACTAATTAATCTAATAGATTATGGATAAGGAATGTTGAATTTAAAGAAAGTGTACCCACATTTTCGTGGAGGAGTGAAAAAATATTTAGTAAAAACCACCCTCAGTACACAATAAGTAGCAAGATTCGAACCCAATCTCCCCGTCATCAACAGTCTATCGTGAGAGTGACATCACAGAGTACACGACCACCGAAGTGGCTATCAATAATTAATGTATTATAATTATTACTTAATACCCAAAGTCCCAGAATTGGCTCCTACTATTACACAGATTGGTGGGAGTAAGGCACAAGTAGTATCCGAACAGTCAAGCTGGCAACTCCCTCACGCGCGCGAATAGGGTGGGCGCAGCTGACCAGTCAGACGGAACACAATATGCCTCGTTAACCCGGCCGCTTTCAATGGTCGGTGTTCCGCCCACGCCGGCTCTGCGACTGAACTACCCCCTCCCCATTCTCTCTGAGCTTACAATCTCTCTTCGAGTGGAAGAGGAACACGCCAGTTGGAAGAAAAGTTTTTCTTTACAGTACCAAATATTATTTACATGTATGGAAGGAGATTTTAAGTAGGCTTTGATTTAATATACCAAATATCTCCAGGTATGGAAGGAGATATTGATATGGGATTTTCTTTACTATACCAAATATTATCTCCCTTTACTAAAGGGGATTTTGAAGCAAGCCTTGCTTTAATATATTATATATAATCTACATATATTGAGATGCTTTTGAGCCAAACTTTGTTTCAATTTAGCAAAAGAGATCTTGAACTAACTAATGGTCACTATTATTATATTCTTATAGTGCTTACTCTTTCCAAGTACTTCTGTAAAATACGTTTAAGCCGGGATCACAATCAACTAAACATGCACTTAAGGTTAACATAACGTAAATGATCTCATCGTGTGCTTAAATGAAAGCGATCACGGTGTGGTTAATTTAACGTTCACTTGCAGTTAACTAAACATAGCCCTAATAATTAACTTGTTGGTTTTATGATCAAGTTCTAGTCTTTAGCTTAGGTTCTAGTGATCAGACATTGAAACTAAATAATTAAACTAAAATAGGAAAGCTAAATTTATCAAAATTTTAATAGACATTTATTATATAGATTGAAAACTGTATACATTCACAGATCATCACTGTACAAATAGCACAAATCACAGAGCAAAACATATAGGTACTATAGAATGTAGATGTTTGGCTCGAGTTGTTACGTTAAGTTTAAAAGATAAAGACCAATAGGCATTAAAAATATGGCATTGAGGAATCAAAACAAGCACTTAAAGGAAAAAAAAACTAACAAGCAATGTAAAATGACTTTACTACCCAGTATCTTATTCCTTTTTTTAGCACTAAGTTTCACTACTCATTAGGGCTATACGCTCAAATGTTGTAATAATTACGCTAATATATTAGGGGTTAGGAAGGTAGAGTTTAGAGGAAGTGTATATGCATTTGCGTGGGGTTAGAGTGAAAAAAAAGTACACTGGACTGAGACTAAAATCTCGATATCCCTTTCATCGATAGTCCAATATACTGCGAGATTGACGCCTTAGTCAATTCGACCACTGAGGACGGTCACGTGCTATTATTCATTTAATACTTTTATAGAGTTTCAGTTGAGAAATAGGTTATATTTTCAGATGTGTGTTTTATAATTTGAAAAGCCGAGTTCTACTTCGCACGATGTCAAGGGATGAGATTTCAAATATGCTGTCTCCTAAGAAGTTGAACCTTTATCCTGCAACGGCATGCCATTTCCTCCCAAGATGTCCGCCAACGCTCCCACTGTCTTCCCAAGATGTCCGCCAACGCTCCCACTGTCTTCCCAAGATGTCCGCCAACGCTCCCACTGTCCTCCCAAGATGTCCGCCAACGCTCCCACTGTCCTCCCAAGATGTCCGCCAACGCTCCCACTGTCCTCCCAAGATGTCCGCCAACGCTCCCACTGTCCTCCCAAGATGTCCGCCAACGCTCCCACTGTCNATTGTCTTCCCTAGATGTCCGCCAACGCTCCCATTGTCTTCCCTAGATGTCCGCCAACGCTCCCATTGTCTTCCCTAGATGTCCGCCAACGCTCCCATTGTCTTCCCTAGATGTCCGCCAACGCTCCCATTGTCTTCCCTAGATGTCCGCCAACGCTCCCATTGTCTTCCCTAGATGTCCGCCAACGCTCCCATTGTCTTCCCTAGATGTCCGCCAACGCTCCCATTGTCTTCCCTAGATGTCCGCCAACGCTCCCATTGTCTTCCCTAGATGTCCGCCAACGCTCCCATTGCTCTCCCAAGATGTCCGCCAACGCTCCCATTGCTCTCCCAAGATGTCCGCCAACGCTCCCATTGCTCTCCCAAGATGCTTGCCAATGCTCCCATTGTCCTCCCAAGATGCTTGCCAATGCTCCCATTGTCCTCCCAAGATGCTTTCCAATGCTCCCATTGTCCTCCCAAGATGTCTGCAAATGCTCTCATTGTCTTCCTCCACCCGATCTATGCTCAATGGAAGCCATTCAACAAGTGTTGATTTTCAAACCTACTCCAAACAAGTAGGCCTATGCCCCAACTTGCCTGAACAAGTATCCCACAACATAGAATTCCTAAGAAACTCTACTCTTTCAGCAGAAAATCCATACCGTATGAAAAAAAAGAGGCCACAGTCGAAATAGGTAAGTTAAAGCTTTTATTCATAAAATAGGCAGAAACCAACAGAATAGGCAACTATAGGCACTATAACTGCCTATGTTTTACGATCGAGGAAAAGGCAGGTAGGCCAAATCCTGTCCTTAGTTATAAGCTGTGCCATAGTTTACAAGGCAAGCAAAGACAAATTTTATGAAAGCCTTATTTCCATCCTTCTCTCTTCCCCTCCACCCCCTGGCTACTAATGCTAGTTTGTAATCAGTGTGCCCACGAGGTTAGAAACTATTAGTTCTAAGATTGATAAAGCATTCTAAAAATTTTGGTGACATCTTGGACCCAAATCTCTTTATTTTTTAATCGATGTTCAAGTCTAACACACTTAATATAACGAGGAAATACTGTTAACCTTTAAAACAAAAGAAACGCGTCTTAAAAACGAATGTGTCTTAAGAATATGTTAAATTATGGAGACTAGACTTTGCATATATTTTTTTAAAGGCTCCCAGTTAAGATTTCTGCCAGCAGCATAGCTTCAAAAACCTTTCCCCGTTAGATTTAAGTATTTTTTATGATTCTTCCAAAATTATTTGTGTGTTGAATAATGTATTTAAGTCTGAGCGAACTTTTTCCCAATTAGCATATTTGCAACTTTTCTAGATGGAAGAAGTACAATATTAAAATAACTGCCATATCAACGCCAAGGGTTAAGAAAAAAATTAACATAGTTGCAGAAATGTTATTTGACTAATTCCTTTCCAGTGTTGCTTTTTTTTTTCTGAATGCGAAATATGTTGTGTCTTAGGATAAAAATTTTCCAACGAATTTTTAATTTTCATAGAAACTTTTTTTAAGAGGGTATAAAGAAACAAGAATAGTGGTATAGTGAAAGGTAACGTAATTTCTTTTTAAACCCCTCTATATCTTTTCGACAGTTCCAACCCAGCTTTTTAAATTTCTTTCACATCTTTACGCTCAATAAAACTTATAAAAATCTTATGCGACAGTTTTTTTCCCCAAGTTGGGAGCGAGAGAAATCCCCAGGCAAATAAGGGGTGTTTCCTTAAATCCACCCTCAAAAACTTCACAGTCCTTAAAGTGGAAAACTTTTTTTTAGAAAAACCTTAATCCCCCCCTCATATTTTCATACAAGAGTCAAACCCACAAAACTAAGTGTAAACTTAATTTCACGTGATTCTAAAATATTTTCTAGGGAAAAGTTTCAAAATTTAAATAAAACAAATTATTTACATATCCAGTTTCCCCGGTAACGTGTATAGGTGGTTTGAATCCCAGCAGAATGAGCTCCTAAAGATGGGAGTGTAGGAAACACGATTTAAGGGCAGTATCTTTGCAGTTTTTATAGAATAACATTTATTTGGTAAAAACAAGTCAAATATTGCACCAGTAGAAAGATAAGAGTAAACTTCTTTAACATATGTCAAGGGATTAGTATAATTTAATGAAAACTTTCTCTTTAGTTAAAAAGTTTTTCATTAAATACTTATCTGCTCATGACATATTCAAGAAATATTGATACCTCAATGTGAACAAAATTAAAATATTTATAATGGAGAAATATTTCTTATTTTGGCCAAAAAATAATTTAGCTATGCAAAAATATTGCCCTTTCCTCGCATTCCGTAGACTCCCACTTTAAAGGTTTCCCACTGTACCTCCACGTTAATACGGCTACAAGTCCTCTAAATTCTACCTTCCTCATCCTATAAGTAAAATTAAAAAGCACAAAGGACAAGGATGGGTGGGAAGACGTGGTCAAATACATTGTTTACGTATATGCCTTTAAGAAGCGAATCTTGTGGACGTACTTTTAACATGAAAATATGGTAGCATTTTCAATACAAGACTTAAAAAACACCTTGAAATTTTCCTTTTATCTAAGTTTTAAGAATTAAAAGAGCTAAGGGTTCCAGATTAAATTCCAGGCTCAGCCAAAGCATGTTTCATATATTTAATGTATTTTTATTCTTTCAAAGTTTTAAATTAATGGTCTAGGGACTGAGTGTATAGTCAATTCTATATTTAAGTTAGTCTATCAGTTGTGTACTGATATGACTAACATGTTCAGAAAGTGCAAGTTAAATTCTTATTAAGTTGGATGGGTAACAACAGACCCATAAAAAACAACAAATTAATTCTATTCTACACAAGAAGAATATTTATCTTTATAATATTAAGAAAAAATCTGTAAAAGCATAATTTCATAATTTAAGAACTTTAATTTCAAAATTTAAAAATAGAATAAGTCTAAGTTTATTAATAATGTATATGCATTAATTCAAGTGTATATAAAAGCCTTCGTTGCGAGATTTACAAAAATAAATTTTTGGCAAACTTTCTAGTTGGCCAACATGAAAATAAAAACTTATTTTCTAGTCTAGGGGAAAGTGGGTAGTCCTAATAATTGTATATATGTGGAGAGTATAGTGGGAAGGGGTATTTGGCAGGGGTGAAGCACTATGCAAGGAGAAGTATAGGCAGTACGCGTCGCACGACACCCAACGAACTCTGAAACAACCCTGGACGCCGGCCAAAGCTTTGAGGGAAGATGGCAGGCGATGCGGCGCCAACGCACTAAAGTTGGATACAAATTTCGATAGCATCAACGAAATAAACCCTCCCTCCCCCCACTAGGAACTGCGTCAGCATTTATAAAAGGTCCATCATCAAAAAGCGCAGCCCAAAATACGCACAAATAAAATAACTTTACAAAAAATAAAAGAGACATTTATGATAAAACTTGTTATTTTGCTAGCTGATGTTACAAGAGTCACGCCAACTACTTGGAAACATTCAGTTTTAAATCCAACTTACTTTTAACTCAAACAGTCACCGAAATACAAAGGGTATAAGTGAAATGTGGTCACGTGACGAGCTCTATACCAAGCACTCTGTATCTATGGGAAATATTCTCAGCTTTGTCCGCACTGCTCTGTAAAATCTGTCGAGAATATCTAAACGAATTTCTAAGCAAACCGATTCAATCAGTGCACATGCACCATAAAGAAAGACAAGCAGACAGCTGCGTTTACTGTTATTGTGAGGTGGTTTGAAATAACTTACTATATGGAAAGCGGCTGCAACGTGCTCTTTCTATTTATTTCACGACAACACAGTAATATAAAACACTTGTTTATCCACTAAAAAATTCAATATATTGATAAGGGTTTCTATATTTGGTGACAAAGCATCATGGATATATTCTGCTAGTGTGTGAATTGCTGCAACGAACGTTTATCTTGTCCCGGTTTGGCGTCCCACTGATCGTCCATGCTCTTCGCATTTATTTTAAAACTCTGTAGGAAGGTAGAATTTAGAGGAAATTAACAAGAAACTACGTAGAAGTAGAAAGAGATAAAGAGAGAAAAGGAACAAAAAGATAAAAATAAACATTGAGAGAGAAAAGAATGACAAAGAAAAATTCAGAAACCTGAACAAAAAAGAGAAATAAAGGAAAATCTATAAAAATATAAAAATCTAGATAAAGAGAAAAATGAAGAGAACGGAATTCGAACTATGATCATCTCGTCACTGGCACACCAAACGAGACTGACTCCTGAATCCGTGGCTATTAAATTTTATTAAATTCGAATTAAATACACACACACTCTTACACAGAGCTATGAAAGTCTTTCTAAGTTAGAGATCATAAAACATACAAAAAAGAGCAGATATTATATAGCGACACCTTTGGCTCTCAAAATACTGCTCTCCCCGTGCCCCTACTAAACCCAGGCCACAGATCTGAGGTAATATAGTGCGCACTATAATTAATGCTCCCCCTTCTTACACCCACTATAAGTGAGAAGGGCGAGGGAAAGTGAAGCCACTCACTCCTTTTTCGGCATTGTTATTCTGGATGGAGTGCAAAGGGTGGAGTCACTGAAGAACGACGCAAGAGATGATAGATGACTGGATTCGAACCAAATCCCTCTTCTCCTCCCCTACAACGTTTCACGATGGCTATGACGCCACAAGAAGTTCTCGCGGGAAAAGTTTTTGAAAAAGAAGTAGCGGTGCTGGGTTTTTGAGGAGGCGAGGAACGAGGAGGAAGTAATCTTTACTCGACAGTCTGGAACTACTTTGACTTATTAATAACATTACACTTTCATAGAAGTAAGGAATTAAACATAAAATTGAAGCTTTTTCAACCCAATATTCTATTATTAATCTGCTTTGGTGGCCATAAAGTCTAAAGCGTTACTCTTGCAATAGATCGTGGTTCAATCCGGTTGGGTGGAATGATGATGGTTTTTCTTAAATAGTTTCCCTAAAGAGTTTTCCCCCTTCTCGTCACTCAAAAGCGGGTACACTTTCTCTCAATTCAACCTTCCTCATCTCCAACTCACTAGCGTAATTAGTATATCACTCTACAACCCGAACGGGTAGTAAAACGCAGTGCTGGAATAAAAAGTACTAATATTTCATTACGTGATATCACTACACACATAGTTTTACTTTAAGAGTTAATTTTTCTTACAAACATGCCGCCCCATGTAAGATTCTTTTTTTCAAATCGTGGGAGGCAAGCTCACCGATCTAGCTGTTTGCAAGATAAAGAACGGCTCATTTTGGGTATAAAAATAAGAACATGAAAAAGGGTGCAGGTACAGTAGAATTAGCACTTCTTTGTTTTACATGACAGCTAGCAGATTCTATCAGTAATGCCAACATTGTTTGAAAGTTACTTTTGTCAACATATTTGGAAATAATTATTATTTGCCAAGTATTCCTATTATTATCACTAAAAATATTATCCATCACTTTTAACAATACTTCCCTAAGGATTAAAGTAGAATTGTATTTCCCATAATCAAATTTAAGAAAAAAAATCTAGTAAATTCATTATAGCTTTTCTTTTAACTCTTGTGGAAATTACATGTTAAGTAGAGCGTTAAGTTATACATTTAAACGTATTATATTCAGTTATTTATATTTTTATAACTGGCCTCGCATATCTCTAAACATAAATAAATGGTTTGTGATAATAAAGAGGAAAAGAAATACAAAATGTTTGTGAAATAATATAAAGTTTTAATTTTGTAAATGTGAGTATTAATACAATTCGGTCTCCAACCTGCAACAAGTTCCTCTACATCACCAACTGGCAGTATAGCTTCTATCCAGTGGCCATATTTGTTTTCAGCATATAAGGCCACTTTGAACGTTCTCTTGCTTTTAATAATTAATTTGAATTAAATTGCAAACGGTTAGTCTCATGTAAAAAATCTAACAATTTTAAATAGACATAACGGTGAATTATCGTACAAAATACAATTAATAATACCACGCGGGTGTGTCCACAAGTTTAAGCGAACAAAATATTTTATAGTTTAGTATTTAGGCATGTCTATGCTACTGTTAATAATTCTATTACAAATTTTAATAATAGTGTATTTTTTTAATATTAATTCGACTGCTTAGTAGTCCGTGTGTTCTTTTGTGAATATTAGTTCGGTGTGTAAGCGTGTTATCCTTGGAAAATAAACGGTTTTTTAGTGATCATAGAATAATTATCCATCCAATATAATATTGAAGCGTGTGATAAAAAAAATTGCGAGTGTTTCTCAGTGATCAATATACATTATTCGAAAATTTAAGTCTGTGTCCCAAGACTATAAAATATATCTTTTAACCCCTATATTGTGTTGAATTGACCTCCAGGCTAAACCTAAAGTTTAAGGGTTTTTATAACTATTTAAGAGTAGTGAATCTGAAAGATTAAAAAAAAAATTAGGATAGCTTTAGATTTGTCAGTAGGCCCCGCATTGTATTTTTTATTTTGTGGGCCTAAACATAGTTTCTAGGATATTGATTTTTGTTTATTAAATTGACCATTGTGAGAAACCTATTAAGGAAGATAGGGACCGGGAGATGAAAATGGATGCACCTACATATTATCATTAACCTGGCTGAAGACGATGAAAAGGACGACGACGAATACGATGATGTAGAAGAAGTTCTTGCGACCCCGTTGGAAAATGCTTAAAAGGTACAAGCCAGTTCATTGAGAAAATGACTTATTTGTTGTTATAGTGTTAAAAAGGTTTATAACAGTTTTTTTTTCTCTGTGTAATACTACACATTCAGATTTTTTACATTTATAATGTTATTAATAATACTATCAACAAATAATTATTTATAAAATAGAAAAAATATAGTAAAAATTACTAGTTAATAATAATAAAAACTAATATCGATTAAATGCTAAAATTTTAAAACGTTTTATATTGTATTGACATTAACATATCAAGTTCAACAATAAATAAAAAATAAAAAATAAATAAAATTGTCATATAATATGTTTCTTCTATGGACCTAAATTTTGACTTAAAGTGACAGCTGCTAAACATTTGTTTTTTTAAGATCATGTGGATTGGCGTAGGGATACATAATTTAGTCTGGTAACTTATAATAGCTGTCAGTCAGCACCAAAGAAGTGGTAATGCTACTGTAGCTTGTCTACTGGAATACGGGCCACTTCACTTAACTATGTTGCCTATTTGGTGAATTTGGAGCTATTTTGCAAGGTGGGTTGCATCTAAACTCGACGCACCTTAAGATTATAACACTTAGAAGCCAACGTAAAAAAAATATAAAGAAAGGGAAGAAAATGAGCAATTCAGCCTGCGAGGCTTCTTGTTTGCCTGCTGACAACACTTGCCCTCTCCCACTGACTAGTATAAACACTCATTCTTCTACACCCCATCTACGGATGGAATGTATGTAAGTTGAAAGTTAGAGAGGTTCTTTATTGCAAACAATGGCTGAAAGTAGCTAATGTCAATCTATTTGGATATAATAACTATTGAGAATATATTAATACAAAGAAAATAATTATTTCGGAATAGACTGACATTAGTGACTTTTAGCCATTGTTTGCATTAAAGAACCTTCTGCTGTCAGTTAACACCTCTTCTATCGTAGGTGGGGTATATTTGCGCACTTGCACTTCAAACTACCTTTACATTGTCCCCTACTCTAGATAAAGACATACGCTTCCACGGACTTATTTAATCTACTTCCCAGCAGGAACATTCCTACTGGCCATTCCCGTGAATAAACCAAAAATACCAAGTTCGTGGACGATTAAAAAAAACAAGTGTTTGAAAAAATATATATTTCAGGTAAAAAAAATTAATTTTACAATGTAATACCATTTTTAGAATAAAATAATGTTTTTGTTTCAATGCTATATCTTTAAAACCCACCGAATAATATATTAACATATTAATATATGATATTCTATCTATAATTGACTTACGTCACAGATATACAACGTCGTTAAGTGAAAAAAAAGCAACAAAAATGCTATGTATTCTAAGTGGGTGAGAAGAGAATCATTTTGGATGTGATTCTTGGGTACAAAGCAAACTGGATCGGACACGTCCTTAGGTGGAACTTTCTTCTGCACGTCGTCTTAAAAAGAAAGGTTGAAGGAAAGAAGCTTAGGAAGGAGGTAAAGGACAGGGTGCATTGGCGGTCTAAGTTCACTGATGAAAAGGAATGGACCTTTCGCAAGACATAACACAGATTAATAATAATAATTCTGAAACACAAATGACCTCATCAAACCTTTATTTCAAATAATTAAACTTTCAGTGTAGATAATACCTTCACGCTTGAGGGAAGCTCAAAGGCTTTTGTTGTAATATATTAAATACAAAGAAAATAATTATTTCGGAATAGACTGACATTAGTGACTTTTAGCCATTGTTTGCATTAAAGAACCTTCTGCTAACTGTCAGTTAACACCTCTTCTACCGTAGGTGGGGTATATTTGCGCATTAGCACTTCAAACTACCTTTACATTGTCCCCTTTTCTAGATAAAAACATACGCTTCCACGGACTTATTTAATCAACATCCTAGCAGGAACATTCCTACTGGCCATTCCCGTGAATAAACCAAAAAGACCAAGTTCGTGGACGATTAATATATCAGGTAAAAAATAATTTTACAATGTAATACCATTTCTAGAATAAAATAATGTTTTTGTTTCAATGCTATATTTTTAAAACCCATCGAATAATATATTAACATATTAATATATGATATTCTATCTGTAATTGACTTACGTCACAGATATACAACGTCGTTAAGTGAAAAAAAGGCAACAAAAATACCATGTATCATTCTAGGTGGGTGAGAAGAGAATCATTTTGGATGCGATCCTTCGGTACAAAGCAAACTGGATCGGACACGTCCTTAGGAGGAACTTTCTTCTGCACGTCGTCTTAAAAAAGAAAGGTTGAAGGAAAGAGGAGCTTAGGAAGGAGGTAAAGGACAGGGTGCATTGGCGGTCTAAGTTCAGTGATGAAAAGGAATGGACCTTTCGCAAGACCTAACACAGATTAATAATAATCATTCTGAAACACAAATGACCTCATCAAACCTATTTCAAATAATTAAACTTTCAGTGTAGATAATACCTTCACGCTTGAGGGAAGCTCAAAGGCTTTTGTTGTAATATATTAAGTAAATAAAATATAAATATGAGATAATAATACACGCCAAATACAGAGAGATAGAATAAACAATTTTAAAACGAGGACTAGTAATCGAGATAAATATTTTAACAAACCCACCAGAAACATGCCGAGTGGCAGACCACTTCAGTTGTAATTTTATTTCATCTTGCCATCTCGCCTAGCCATGCCAATTTTTCACGAGCCAAACAAACATTTGTCACAGCGCTGTTTCGCCAAATGTGACCAATGTTTACAAGGCAGATTAAAACTAGCTTCAAAACTTGAACAAACAAGGGAGAGAATGAGTGTCCTCTTGCCAATGAAAGTCAAACAAACGCAAAACCGCATTTACATGCTCTGGCACACAAGTTAATTTTCACTCTGAAATCTTCGCTTCAACCATGAGGGATGAAATTATTCATTCACTGAAATTGCGTTAATTTATGCGCATACGAGCTCTTCTGTCTGTAGGTCTACTGGTTATCAACAAAGTTCACAATGTAGCTCTGGCCTACTGGTTACTAGCAACGTTCTCAATATGGTCAAGAATGAAAGTGGGATAGCAAACATTTTAAATAAATTTACCAGCATTTTGGAAGAATATAAGTAAAACTAGTTCATCAAAACTCTACCATGATAAAAAAAAACTTTCATATGGCCAGTTCCGGCCAGAATCACGTGATTTTTCCCCATATATTATTGCAGACAACATATATTTAATAAAACAAGTTTTTGCTACAGCAGATGACCATTTTAACATTTAATATGATTTAGAAAAACTTCAGTGGCCGCATGGTCCAAGGAATCACGTAATTTTGTCGATCACATGGAGATTTGGGTTCAAATCCCGGTCGGGTATATCAAAGGTGCGATTCACAGTGGCCGCATGGTCCAAGGAATCACGTAATTTTGTCGATTACATGGAGATTTGGGTTCAAATCCCGGTCGGGTATATCAAGGGTGCGATTCCAAAATTATTTTCCACTCGCTTCACGTATATTCTGGTACACTACTTCTACATTCAATCTTCCTCGTATATTTAGCGGGGAGAAATACATTTGATTGCTGGCAAGGATTAATTAAGTTTTGAGGGTTTAAATGCAGTTTTTAACTTTTTTTAATTTTAGTTTTTTTTTAGCATTGCGTCGCTCTACTTGTTCAAGTTGCACTAGACTATCCGGAAAACAATTTTGGAAATGGATCCAACAGGTATTCGAACCCCGATCTCTCTGTGATCGGAAATCTAGACTTAAACTATCCAGCTACCAAATATTTTGCTTTTAATCTATAATCGTTTCTCCAAATTTATTTCTTGCCCATAAGCAATCTCATTTCATACGCAGTTTAGAAATACAAATATACCCATACACATTTTCTAAAATTTTAGTTTAATTAGTACTAAGATTATTTTTAAAGGTATTTAACGTGAACGTTCTTAAATGAATTACTATAGTTATCAACACACAACTTATAAACTAACTTAAATCTCGAACAGATACAACACCCAAATCTCCGGTCGTTAATTTATCAATGTGAAAAGGGGAAAAACACATTTCACAAATAGTAGTTTTTTTGGTCATATTGGGATTCAAACCTGTGACCCTTAGCTCAATAAGCAGACAACGTTGCTGACTCAAAGGTGTAGAACTTATTGGGTAAAGCCTACTCAAACTAACCGAGCTAAGAAACTTTAGAGAATACATCGAATTGTTTATTTGCTGGACAGATCTGCGTAGCGTATTGCATAGTGGTAAATATTCCAGGCGCTCTCAGCCTAACCTAACAAACTGTTCCGTCAGCTTAGTCGATCTGAATCAGGAAACTGAAAACTATTGCAAACAAAACTTGCAAGTGAATGGGCAAGACTTGTTAAATAATAATAATAACCCTTTTTTTAAAATACAAACTACTTACAAATATAAACAAGACTAACAGCTATAATGACATGAACCATCGCATAAATACCCCTAGTTTGGAGAAAAAAAACCCCATCCAGTTAAGGGAAAGCCAACGTCATCTAAACTCGGCAGAACACAAACTTAACCAGGTTCTTATTCTTAAAAAAAAAACCCACCACTGCACCAGTTCTCACCTCCCCTTACCCCTACCCCTAACTTGCAAGAACGTCAACAGTAAAACAAGAAGGGATGGTGCAAGGCCGTAAATTACAACCAAGTCAGCAGAACCCTTCTATTTTGAGGAGAAAGGCAGGGGTGGAAGGGTTGAAACTGAAGGAAACAGTAAACTGCCCACCCTAAAAAAAACTTCAATGGAGTTTCAGCATCCCTCCCCTCCCCTCAACCTTATATTTCTCGCCATTTTGTTTCGTGGAATCCTCCCTCTCTGGTCGGCTATGTTGTCAAGCACATATGTTACTTTATGTGTGTGTATATATATATATATATATGGTCAAACAAGCCCCCTACTTGTGTTTTCCCGAGAATTGCCTATCAAGTTATCACCCCCCTTCACCAAACCTCCTTTCCATCCTCTTACCACCACCCCCTTTTCTTCTACAACACACAATTCCTGCTGAAGTCACGTTATTTACTACCTTCGTGAAATATCGAGTTCCATCCGCCCCAATCCCAACCCCCCTCCCCTTTTTTTGTTTTGTGGAATCGTGAATTGTTGGTAGAACGCGTTTCAAGATCTTTTATAAAAATTCAAATAACAGACATAAAAAAGAGTATACTTAAAGACTGTTTAGAGTATTTAGTTTTTTATTGCCAGTATCTTGATACAAAAGAGGAATCTTTATCGAGACCGAATATACTCCGCGCCGAGCTCAATTGCGAGTAAATTTTGAACCAATCCAATTTTAGTCATCACAGTCCCCTATAAAGTTAAATAGCAGCACACGTGATATCGAATCACGTAATCACCTTGTTCGGTGAAGTAATGACGTTAAATAAATACTTCATTAGAATTTCATAATTTATTTTAACTTTAACCTGATCACAGCATAATCCCTACATTGTCATCCCAAAGTGGCACCAAATTTCAATAACGATAAATCCCCGGATGAAGTGATCAAGACACCAAAAAAAGTGGCTGCCCAAAGTGATGGCACGAAGGAACGATAGGCTGGTATCTGACTTTACAGAGGTGTAGGCAAGAAAATCCTTCACCATGGTAATTAGTCTAATGGGGTAAGTAGAGATTAGGAAGGAAGCTAACCTCAGTCTTCGATCCCAATCTTTGTCATCAGCAGGCCGGTCAAGTAAGAGTGACGCCTTAAACCATTCGACCACTGAGACAGGCAGTGTATCAATAAATGATTAGATAATAATGATGTACATGGGTTTTTATCACCCCTTAGTAATCTAAACGTCCTTGACAATTTCAGGTTCGGATTAGCAAGACCGTGATGTAATTATACCACACACACGACCCAGTCATTTTCAGACGAGGGTATTTTATTGCCAAATATCTCTAAAAGTCGGACAATTTCAAAAGGTAGGCCAAAACAGAGCATTTCGAAGAGTACAAAGTAGCCCGTACTCCCAATTCACTGTTTTGCTGTGTCGCTTCCATTGTTAATCAGAGCTACCAGCACAATAATATTCACACGCCAGAATCGGCAGGATCACGGACCAAGGCACCAGTATCCTCTGGGTTTATGGTGAAAAGGTGGTCAGGATTCGAATTCAGGACTGCGGATTATAAATAGGTTCAGCAGTAATAT
>CABFWB010000190.1:33333-48088 GCA_902151455.1 Timema bartmani
GGGGGGGGGGAATGACTCAAGCGACATGAGTAGAGCCATTAGATTTCAGCTGAAAGTTAAACTTTCACCATATTTATAATATTGTCATAGCCTGCAACCTTAGTCAGCTTAGATTATAAAGCATACAAGGATGACATAAGCCTAAAAAATCATACTGTCCAATGTTCGGACTCAGCAGTTGTGGATTCGTACCAGGTCATGTTTTTAAAAACACGATTGTTTTGCCAATTAGCATAAAACAGAGTATTGCCAAAACTAGTAGCTTAGGGGAAACCCCTCCCTTATGTATTTATCAGCGAGTTTTTAAGAGTTGTGGAGGGGGTGGAGAAGGATGCCAGTTGTTAGGGGGCCACTTCAAAGTATTTTACATACTCAGCTGCCAAGTTACAGCAACTTGTGGGGAGAATATCCTACAGCTTAGGTGCCTGTTCTGTACGGAGAATGACGCCCCATCCCTCTTAGAAGTTTGAAATAAACCACAACCACGAGCCACCAGGTGGTCGGGTGTTCGACACCAGCTAGAGCTATAACGCCGAAGATAGGTTGTTGGGTAGTGACATTGATAAAACTAGCACCTATTTTCTAAACTCTTTCAACTAGTTATAAAACCGACATCACATTTATACACTTATAGTAATTAATCTTTTCAATAAACGAGATCAAAGCGTACCCCACAATTATTTGCTACTGCCTACGCATTCCAGAAAACCATCCTGACACGTAATCCCATGAGGAAGGAGGGGGGGGGGCTGTCTCAGACAGTTGCTATTTCTGATTTCGCGCAAGTGTCTTCGGTGTTGTTTTGATCTAATTTTAGATTTTTCCAAACAGTAGAAAAAGTGATTTTTATGAGTATTTTTTTTTTTTCGTCTGTGGTACGCTATCTGGGGTTTTTCAGATTCTGGAAATATTGTTTAGGGCAATAATATCAGAAAGTACCGAAATCCTTAATATTAAATTTACCCACTTTGGTGGCCACATGCTCCAAGGCGTCACTAGTTATATACTAGGTTACCGATGACAGGGATATTGGGGTTTGAATCCCAGTCGGACGTACTAAGTTTCTTTTCCTTAACAATGGTTTTCCCCTCTGCGTTCAAGAAAATGCGGGTACACTTACTCTAAATTCAATATTCCCCACCCCTTACACAATGCGTAATCCAGTATAGCCTAAATGTGTAGGATACACTTCATGAAGAAAAATAACTCAATTTGTTCGTTTAATCCAAGATTTTAAATCAGACAATTTTGATTTTTCACGTGTCAGGTTTTTTCATAAAGATGATGTGTTCAATATTGTTCATACAAAATTTATTCTCTGTATGAGGAGAGAAACAATGCGTAGATTTTATGTCTGTGGACAAGCGTATCGATAGAGATTTTATGACTAAAATGTAATCAAAACTTTTTATTCAGACAAGCTACATAGAAGGAGGCCTCACTCGACCTAGTTAAAGGTTTACTCGTCTAAGGCCATTTATCACCTTTATATAGACAACTTTCAGCGTTAGATTTTTAAGACATTGGCAAAAAAAATCTGAATTAGATATATTGATATATTCTTTTGCCATGCGGTTGATTAGACCAACACCTTAACACAGTTGGTAGCTTGTTTGTCTATTGAGCTAAGGGTCCCAGGTTCGATTCCCGGCATGGTCGATAAATTTAACGTTACTGAAATGTGGGTTTCCCCTTTCACAGTGAGGAATTTACGGGCATGGACTGGATGTTGTGCCTGTCCTAGTCTTAAGTTAGATTATAATACATATGAAGCTACGACAGGCCTAGCAAGCCGGTAGTTACCCAGGCCCCAGGCTGGAAACAGTAACGGATGGTTATCTAATTTTAATAAACTGCGCTGGTTGAAGATAAACGGACGGACGACGCAGAAAGATTCTACTGGAAGTACTTCAGCCAACGTCATTCAGTTTGGTGTCAGGACACTAATTGGTCAAGGCATCGAGAAAAGATGTACAGCACGGGTCCAATTCTAAAGTATCGTGCTATAGTCGAGTCTGTCAAAATAGTCTGCCCCAAACGAATATTTCCTCTCGTTGTATATATTAATATTACAATATAGGTTAACAACTATAGTACCTTCATCAATTCAGAACTAAGAGTCAAAATAGAGCTGGCAATTTTTTTTACAAAGTATAAATGCTTCAATTATTTTGTTTATTTGATGAAATAAGAGCTAGTAATGAATGTTTCATAGTGATTATAATAATTATTGGCACCATGTCTTACTACCCGTTCGGGTTGTACGCACTTACGCTAACGTATAATGGTAGGGTGATTGTGAGATGAAATGGAGGACCTACAGTTTAACGTGGGATCCGAACCACGGTGGAGGCCTGGCAATTCCACCATAGTGATATCTAAACAACCAGACACGCAACGCTCAATTCTCAAGTCCCGATTACTTTTTGTTTTGAGACTTATACTAGTCTCGAATCCAGATTCGAGAAAAGTAAAAATGCCAAAAAAAAAGTATGTTTGATACAAACTATTAAGACCTTGAATTGATATAACAATAATTTTTAAGAAATTTTAAAAGGAATTATACAAACTTGTGTAGGTGAGAGAATAACATTACAAAAAATAGCATTTTATTAACACAAATTTGTACTAAAAATACAGTGTAATCTTTGTTGATTAGTACGTAATAGTCATGATAAACAATATAATTTGTCAATAGCATCAAACCTTTAAAAACTTTTTTAACTCATTTTGTAGTGAAATTTATTAAAATTATCATCAAATGAAAAATCTAAGTTCCCACCCTTTACATATTTCAGATTAGTAAATAATTTCAGAACATAAAACTAAATGCATCCCCATGTGTTAGGAAATATTCTCAGACAACTAGGTGATTTTATGATTATTTATAACAACTGTGTCATCCGCTTACATTTTGTTTAATATCCCCACACCCCTATTGCAAATACTTGTTAAATATAACCACTTCTAAAACCCTCTCTCTCCCGCCCATCTAGAAGATGGTACAACCTACAAGATCGAAGCTACTAGAGCCCTTTCAAAATATGTATTTGAAAAAAGGCTCCTTTCTTTTGTTCACAACCTTATTGTAGAACGGATCTCTGATCTTTTTTTCCCCCTCCAAAACCTTACTGAGAAGTGATCCACGCTAAATCAATTCCAATTTTAAATTCAGTCCGTGACGCGTTAAGATAACCAGATTAAGCAGCCGTATTGTGCGTGCAAATAATTATTCAGAATAAAATAAAAACAAGTGTCTACGAAATAACAAATTTCACATATAAGTGGCACTGAAACCGGACTCCACCTAAGGATGATAGTATCCTT
Organism: Timema bartmani; assembly: GCA_902151455.1. Classification (NCBI taxonomy): domain Eukaryota; kingdom Metazoa; phylum Arthropoda; class Insecta; order Phasmatodea; family Timematidae; genus Timema; species Timema bartmani. The sequence goes on from CABFWB010000190.1 coordinate 36,661, forward strand.
ACAATTTTGCTTCGACAACTTGAAGCTCCACGAGAAAAAAATAGACAAGCTTACAATTTGACTCCACGAGGGTCCTCAAACAAAAGAGGGAATATAACTAGACAACTTGGCGCCCAACGTGGGACTTCCAACAAAACACTCTCCGGCAGAGAATATAGCTACAAATTTTAAAAATATTTTCACTTTAACCCAAAGTGTACATTTTTTTAAGATTATAGGGTAAATATAGGATACTATCCATCTCTATAAAAAACGGACCCTAAGTTTTTTTGACCACAATTTAAATCTTCAAATGGTAAAAACATTACAATGGGGTGGCAAATACACTGTTCGCTATAAAACAAAGCAGCTAGTTTATGCTTTCATTTGTATATATTAAACAATGTATTTGTAGTTTCATTGTTTTTTTGTGAGGAGGTTCAATCTCGATGTAAATATAAATGATTGATTCAACTTTTCCTAAGTTAATTTTATATTTCTACCTCTAACCGCTGAAAATGCTCTACGTTAACATAAAAAACTGGGTTATTCCAACAAGATCGTTAAATGATTTACAACTATTCTTAAGGCCAGTTCACACGTGTCATTTCCAAGGATTCATTTTTTATGAAAATAAAAAGGAATCTGTACATTTGTGTCAAAAGACTTACCAACTACTGTTTCAATCATAGAAATGGCGGTGTTTAAAATTAATGCTGCTGCGGTTTAGATATGTGTGCATATATCGCACAAGTTAGCAAATATATTAAATAAAAAAAAGCTTATAACACAAGTTTCATTAAAGGCTGTCTGGATAGTCCAAACATCAAAATGAGTAAACTGGAAAACAATTGAGGATTTAATCCAATAACGTGTAAAGTGTGCGTTGAATTTAAATCAATATTTACAATAGAAGAACAATTATTACAGTATTTCTTGTACAATCATGTTCTAACTGTTCATTTGGTTTTCATTGTCAATAATGATCATTAAACATTAAGAAAAGTAAACCTTTTCACTTTTAACGAAAGCGTTAAATAATAATTCAATATAATGAAATGGGTGTTCTAACGTTCAATTTGTATTAACTTTCCAATTAATCATTGAAAATAAATCAATTGAAAATTACATGCGAGAACTCTGAACTTAATGAAATAATTCAAATGGAGGAGAGCATAAAGTTAGTCTTTAGGTCTACCAAATTTTAATTCACATCTATTTCTGCCTGTGGCCTGGGTGATTTTTTTTATTCAAGCCATATATTTTCCACTGCCAGCTTTATATGCCTCATAATCCAACTTAAGACTAGATAAGGTGTCTGATTGGTCTACCGATTGCTATATCAAAGAGAGCTAATAAACTCCCGATGGTTTCCTAGACCAGAGTATGACCACAGTAAGAAGCGGCCCACCGTTTGTTTGAACAACATAGCAAACAGCGTGCCGCCAGGGAGGAACAGTTTGTTTAGACTGGGTACGAATACACTATTGATGGCACTCAAACAAGAAGCCGTAAGAACCGGGGTGAAGTTAGTGAACTGAGAGACAGAACGAGTAAAGGAACAAGGAGCCAAAGGACAGGTGCTCAACCCAGTCAGAGGAGGAAGAAAAAAAGGTGTTTAAGTCCGGGGTGACACTTTAAAAACAATCCAAAGACACAAATAATAGAAAAGTGGACGAGAACCTTTAAAAAACACCCGAATCAAAATACGAGGCAAAGTAACTTTATTCACGAGGTTAAGAGACAGGAGGTGTACAGACCAAATGAAGGACGTTAAACAAACCTGTGGCAGGATCGTTGCTCCACCAGCCGTTCTGATGCTCACATCAGTTATCGACCGGGGCCGACCAATCACCCGGATTGTTTGGCCATTGTCTTCCGACACAAAGGCTAGAGCTAACGAGTGGAAGCTGATGTAAAGTCCAAACAGGGTAAAAGTGGTGGTCACTGACTGCTAGCACAAGATTCATATCGCAAACATTGATTGAACAAGTCAATGATGTTGGTATTTCTGGAAATTATTATTTTCTTAGTAATACCATATCATCAATAAAGAGTGTTATCAAACAATTCTAATAACATTTCCCTAAGAATTAAGTTTTTTTAGTAGTTGTGGCAACAAGATATTTTATAATACATGAAATAACCAATTAAAAAGTACAAGTATTATATCCACAGTTGTATCTTGTTATAACTAGCCACTAAAATATTTTTATAAGGTAGAGAAAGAACCGTACAACATTAGTTTCACATGCGCATAAATACAACCGAATGCGGGTTGTATGACTTTAACAGCAGTCCTCATTCCATCTAGTTTGCCATTTTAATTTATTAAAAGAAGGCAATTTTTTAGAAGTTATAGTTTGTAAATTATTTTTAAGTGAGCTACTAGAAACATCCACATTGTTTATTTTTATAAGTCCTTGTTTCAATGATGTAAAAACCGTTAAAAGAAATGAATAATTGAAAACAAATTGTTTGTTGAGAAAGCTTCGAATGCTAAAAGCGACAACATGGCTTGGCGAATGGATACAATAGAGTAAAACTGGTAGCTTTTAATAGCTGTTAGCTACCACCACCCAAACCGATGTTTTTGCCCATGCCGGGAGTTGGACTCTGGGCCCTTGACTCAGTAAACAGAAACTATCGACTGAGCTAGGGTGTCTGAATATTTTGTGTTGTTCTATACTCTATAGATGCATGTAGTGACTATTACAACTGCCAGATGCATATTACATGAATTTACGTATGTACATAGGAAAGTAGACCAGTAAACTTTCAGGCCTCCAATTAAAATCGGTCTGTATCAAAGTGATAATATTCGCGGTTGGATATTTATTTAAACATCAATAGTATCAGATAATTGATTTAGACCCCATCAGGAATCAAACTTAAGTGTTTTGTGATTAGGTTAAAATTTTAAATTTAGACTTTAAGTACTAAATGTAATCAACTCTTATCCAGAGGCCTATTTTTTGCATGATAAATGAATATTTAATGGATTGTATGGTACTTTAAACTAAGTTCAGATTACTTTTAGAGCAATGTCCAATGCAGGATTGGACAGGTGGTAAAATTATAGCACAAGTATTCAGATCCTACAGTTGGCAATGCTCAGTGTATGTCTGGGAAACAGTTGACCTGCAAACAAATGTACCAACCTGATAATATTGTATTCCTCGTGTAACCTAACCTACAGCCAGATTTACTTAATCATAAGAGTTTTAATATAGGATTTGAGCTTCAAATCCTTTGTATTAGAGAAAATATCGAATTCAAAAAAGAAAAAAAATATTTCTCTCAAAACTTATTTAGCGTTCGTTTTAGAGCTCCTATACTGCTATAGGAGAAACTTACAACACCAAACCCTAGAACATTTTATTTACCAAGTAACTGATTGTATAGCAAAAAAAATTAACTTCTGGCTTAAACTTTTATTTTTATTGCAACTTAAAAAATAATATAATAAACTAAACATCTATTGTTTACCATGTTTGAGATTCAGATTATTGATTAGTAAAAAAATAATTGTTTCAAACCGTACCTAGTCATTATAAATTTATTAAAATACTAGTCAATATTGTAATCATTTAGCAGATTGGTTTCAAATGGTGGGTCGAGAACAGGTTTTTGGTGGGTCGTGAAAAGTTTTTAAATGAGAAAAATTTGTAATTATTATTTTAAAAAGAAAATCATGAAAAAATGGTAAAGTAGAAAACTGTATACTAAGAAAATAGTAAAAAGCTAAAAAAAAACCTTCCCGCTCCGCTATGACCATATTAATTCAAGGTGAGTCGCCTTTCTAAAAATTTTAATGGTTCAGCACTGAGACGTGTTGCAGATGTTTAGAAATCAAGCATTATTTATAAAGTGATAGATATTTTTATTATTATGTAGGCAAAAGTACAGACTTACATAAAACCCTATAAAACAATTCCACATTATCTTAAAATGTTCTGTTATGACCCAATCAAAACATGACTATTTGATAGAGGAAGACCGGAAATAAGTTTATGACCTTTTTTTAACAGGTTGATTCACTCGGGATTGAGCACTTGTTATGTGAAATAGAAAATGAGCGTGAAAAACGTAACGGAACGGTTCTTTATTTAATGACGGAGCAGTCGACTTGGAAAATCATGTCTCCCCGCCATCTGGGCATTGACGGACGCTCCATCTATCTGGACATTATTGGGGGAGCGTGGCTCATCAGATAGTGTAATATTATACATTTTGATGGTAGCGATATTTAAAATATATCACTCTCAACTCTCTCCCACGTAGCACTCTCAACGTATTCAGCCCAAGCTTTACATAACTAAACATCGGCTCGTCCTGTGATATAACACTAGAGTTCGGGGCTCATTCTTCTGAGAATTGCTTTTTAATCAATACATTCCGAAATTTCTAAATATTAAGACTTTATGCAGCGATATTTTGAACAATACGTGAGAAGCACCCTGGGTTCCCCTCACCCCCCCCCCTCTACATAGGGCACCAGTGATTCAGTGCAGCCAACCTTACACCCTAAGTTTATATTGCTTTGGGAACCTGGGAGAACCAACAAACAGTTGGAGGTGCCGTGGTTGGTTTTTCACCCCTATCCTCCCCTCTACGCCCCTATTCACAAAACAAACGAGAAATCTAAAAAAACTTCCGGTCAATCCTGCACGAGTTCAGGGAAGCGAAAAAAACAACAAGACTGGAACAACTTGTTTAGTAAATTAATTATGCTGTAAAATTACCCCGCAACCGTTAGTAGCCCCGACATTCAACAGATTCACGTTCGCGTCAAAAATTCCGCTATAGCGTTCATCCGTTGATTGAGGCCAGAATCTGTTTGAGTGGAGCAGAAATTGACACTTTTTCATAGATTTGTTTGCTCGTAATGCTTGTCAACGTTGACTACGGTCAAATTTTCTTAGGAGCAAACTTATCTGAAAGTTATATTTCATTTTCATACATCTCATGTGTATTTAACGTGCACTTTCTGAACAGACTTATTATATCGGCACACGACTTTTATATTAACCTTGATCTAGAACAGACACAGCACCCAGACCCCCGGCCGTTAATTCATCACTGTGAAAGGGGGAAACCCACATTTTACCAATGATGCAGTTTTTTGACCATACCAGGAATTGAACCCGAGAACTTCAGCTCAGACCTACACGATATTGAGTGAGCTAAAGTGTCGGACCTGACAAGTTAGATCTTCTTTTACGTACTCATACGTCAAGTCATGTTATCTGTAGCTGTCACTTTTGATAGATAAAATAACACAAATAGTATGGTAAAATGTTATTAATGTTGACCACAAAAAAGTTTTTAAAAGGGTTATCTTCACCTAGATCCTACCATAGCGCAGCTTACATGTTACATAACTTAATCTCTGTTCCTCTCCAAAACTTTCAAAACAAATATTTTAATAAGTAGCAATGCCATTCTCCTTCCCCTTCACCTAGGGTGACATGTTTGGGGACCTGTGTGAAGCCTAGTTTTAGGGGCAGACACAGTAATACTAGATTCAATTTTATATTCAAACTATCGAGTCAAAATTTTGTAGAAGGGACCATTTGATCCTTTATTAGTCTAGAAGTTTTCATATCAATATTATTTAACGACAAAGTCCATAAAAAGGGATTATGAAAGGTATCGATAGAAAATGCACCTGTATTTGCGTGTATAGTAGATGAGAAAACTATCCCCTAGAACACCTGGCAGAGACCCTATGTTCATTCTTCTAGTAATCGAGAATCTAGTATTTTGCGCGCCTGATGCCTTAAGGCCATGTGGCCATCAATGCGGGCAAGAACCTTTGAGCATTTTTAAACATATATATTTTAGTTTTTTCTTATATTTGCTTCGTAAAGTATTAAATTAAGTCAAAAAATGACCGCTAAATTGAATCTAAACCTATGGGTCGAACAAGTTTATACTTTATTATTTTTTCCCCAACTGAGTTTCGCTAACCATTCGGGTCATACACAAATGTACTAATTACGATAATTTGTTTATGATTGGGAATATTGAATTTAGAAGAAGTGTACCCACTTTTTAGTGGAGTGTTAGACAATTTAGGAAAAAACACCCTCAGTGCACTTGACCGGAATTCAAACCCCGATCTTCTTATATCGGCAGTCAAGTCTATTGCTGTAGAGACGGCTTTATACCTTGAGTAAACCGTAAAGGGTCACTAATTTGTTGCCTTCTCTCAATAGAACTCCATGCAAGAGACGAACTAGCCTCCCCTCTCATGTTGCCCCCCGTGACCTTTTGAAAGATCGACCACAAGAGTCGAACTAGCCTCTTGTCTCGAGAGACCAGCCACAAGAATCACCCAGTGGTCCAGCGCAACTTCTCTGCCCTAGAACTGGCGGAAACTTGCAGGTAGGACATCAATTATTACAAAGCTCTCTTTAGGGATGAGGTAGGAACGTGGAGCTGGGGGAGAGGGCCGCCCCATAGGTCAGTGGGGTCAACTGGTGGCCAGCACTCACTGGAAATCAAAGCCTCACAGTATCCTGGAATAAACTTATGGGGAAACCCTTGGTGACACGTGAAAAAAAGATTCAAATAATATTTATTTAAAAAGGCCATTATTTCATTTATATTTATTTGATTATCAAAAATGTATGAATGTATCTTTATAATGCTAAATTTTGTGAACGTGTGTGTGCGTGAATTTTTTTTTTTTTTTGGGTGTTTCATAAACCNTTATTTTGTGGGTGTAGACCGAACGGGTAGTAAGACGCGGTGCTATAATAATAATAATAATAATAATAATAATAATAATAATACTATTATTATTATTATTATTAATAATAATAATAATAATAATAATAAACCTATTTTAGGAGTAAAACTTGCCGCAAACAAAAAAATACAATTTACTTTAGGTATTGAAAATAACTATCAAGTATTAAATATTAAGGTGATGGGGTTACTAAATCTAACTTTGGCACGCGGTGCAAGCTGATAGGATTTGACTCTAGGGATGAACAACGTTGGACCACCCCGACCTAGGGGAGCACTGGGTGCAGGTGAGGGTGCAGGGGACGGGAGAGAGAAATCCTAGAGGACTACAGCCCAAAGGCTTAACATCCCATCCCCCCCCAATTTCAGTGAATATAGATTGGAGCTTTTAACATACTCTCAAGGTGGGATTTTACAGAATACGAGGCAGGGCTACTACTTTTTGTAGTTTTTATGGAAAAAAAAACTTTTGTCACAATCAATCTTAAATTATTATTATTATTAGCACCGCGTCTTACTACCCGTTCGGGCTATACGCACTTACGCTAATGTGTAATTGTAGGGTGAATGTGAGATGAAATGAAGGACCTACAGTTTAACGTGGGATCCGAACCACGGTGAAGGCCTGGCATTCCACACATTCACAAGTTTTGATTAATACACGTCTTGTCAGAGGTGAAGGAAGGGTTAAGTTTTTAAAAAGTTGTCATAGGTTATCATGTAACTTTAATATAACAACGAGCCGGTCCAAGGCGCTACTCTCGCAGTGGATTAGATCATCCACCGATTACAGGGAGGTAGAGATTAAAATCCTGGTCGGGTGTACCGAGTATTTTATAAATAGTTTTTACACTCTTCTTTACTGCAAATGCGGGTACACTTCCTTTAAATTAAACCTTCCTCATCCCTAACACACTAGCGTGATGCGTATGACCTAAACAGATTGTAAGACGTGGTGCCGGGGAAAAAAATAAACTAAGGTGTTTCATTGGATAATTGTAAAGATAAGGAAATGATCAAATTCTCGTACTATAGTCACCCTTTACAAAATGTATCTTACATCCGGATTGGTTTGAATCTTAGCCAGGTGCACTAAGAGTAGTTTTGCCCATTTCATTCCACCCCTGGTTTTCACCGTTATATCTAAACATTAATGGCAAACGCACTTCCTCCTAAACAAACTACTTCATACAACCCTCAAACTAAGTGTTGAAAATACCAACTTACAAAAAATAGGAATACAATTTGTTTATTTTGGGTGATTTTGAACATTCGCATCTATTAAAAAGTCAAAAAAGTTTTAAGGCTTTTAATATTTGATATCTTAAAATCCTATCACAAAACATTGTAATAAAGTACTATGAAAGAGGAAAAATAAAGTCTCTAAATGTGAATGACCACCATGTATAAAAACCACAGAAAGAATGCTCCCTTTAATATTTTGTTTGTTATTTTTATTATATTCTACGTTAATTGGTTGGTGTTTATTTGTCCTCTACTCTGTGGATGGAAAGGGTGGTGGGGGGAAATAGGTGGAAACTATATATTCAAACAGAAAAAAACATCTTTTTATCTTATTTTTCATTTTAAACGCTCTTTCCTACAATAGAAAAACCTCCCCCCTCATCACCTAGAACCACTAGTTCTTTTTCCAAGGAGAACAAGCAGTAAGACCCTCTAAAGAGCAGTTATTCAAGAACGCTCTTTACACTACCGCCAAATCAAAATTGTGAGTGCCACTACTGTTAAATATTGCTTACAAACTGTTACTTCAATCAAATAATAAGGGCAATACCAATAAATACATTACACAACGTTTAAGTATTTTTTTTCACTGTCTAATAAAATTAAGTATACACTCTTTTTAATGAATAAATAAGTAAAGATGGTTTAACCAAAGCTAATAACTTTTCATTATTGATCGTATTTCATTTTAAAAACTTGTAACGCTATAATGCACTCTTTTAGAATTTATTTTTCAGCAGATTTTGTATTAAGAAGTATTTTTAATTTTAGTAGCATGTCTTACCAACAGTTCGGGTTTTACGCGTTTTTTTTTTGGTTGGGTAAAATGTCGATTCAATTCAATCATTGTTATTTTATTGAACAGAAAAAACACACTATAAAGCCATTGGTTTGATAGTAAGGAAAGTGTACAAGCCTAACCAATCAGCTAGAAGTGGGCATAACTCGGGCCCTATATTATTAGCTTTCTAAGCAGAATGTATTTTATTATTACTTCCAGACAAATACTGGAACACTTTTACTCCTCTTATACCTCTCATAGAAATCTTATACCTCTCATAGAAATCTTATACCTCTCATAGAAATCTTATACCTCTCATAGAAATCTTATACCTCTCATAGAAATCTTATACCTCTCATAGAAATCTTATCATTTCTAAACTGAATAAATGTAAACAAAAAAAAGCAACATATTAAGGCAGCCATCTTGGTCAGCGAGAAAGTTATCACTCTTTATCTTGCCACACGTCATTTCCTGAAACTATTACTTTAGTCTAAGCTTTTCCCCCCTCATCTGTGACATCTTAACATATCAATACGAGATTGGTGAGATAAAACTAGGAAACTTATCAAGGTAAAGAGGAAAGTTCGCTACTAGTTCTCAAACATATTAAAATTATATGATTTTAGACTATCAAAATATTACTGTATTTTAAAGGAAGGCTAAATCTCTAGACCCCTTTTTCACCAAGACTAGCCGCACAGCTCCGCAAATAAGTTCAAAAAGTCATTAAAAATGAGCTAATCTCACATTTTCGCACATTTCTATTAATACAATTCTAATCATAAGGTCAAGGATAAAAGAGCCAGAATGGATGGAATCTTTTGACTATTTTTTAGCGTGAGCCATTTTTTGAAATAATGCATCGTAGAATTAAATATTGCATTAGAGCTGAACGTCTGCGTGGACATTTCTCGCCTACTGAGGCGGCCCCCCTAGTTACTTTTGGTTTTTAAGTGGACAGTGGAATTCTTTTTGGGGTGGGGGTGGGGTAGTATATATTTTCCCATGTATTTTTCTTTCGTAATTTTTTTTACTTTCAAATAATTTCAAGTTTAAAATTAAAAAAAAAAATTGCTGCCCACAAAAAAAGTTTTGTCTCGCGACCCAGAGTTTTGGGAACTACTGCCCTAAGTTAGTTCTGGTGTGGTTCATTTTATCTCTCCGCATCCTTCTCTCAAGCTATTTTTTCTCACCGCGTCTAAGTAGTACCAGTTAGGGTTGCACGCATTTGTCATTGATGCAAGTCGCGATACTTATGTGAGATTAAATACAAGTAATAGCCTTACATACCTTATCTGACACAACCTCAACTACCTTCGTACCCTTCACGGCAGGAGTGGGAAAAGGATAGTGCGGTGTACCTTAACTAACCTGTAGTACCACTTTGGAATTTTTAACTTGTTTTGATGCCAATGTTATGTACCGCTTTGTTACATAAAGAAAATGTTTCTATCTGTACCAGTTTTTAGTCATTAGTATTTCAAAGTGATCACTACAAATTATTGCAGCTATACCCCTTTTGAAATTTAAACTTTTCTAATAAATAAGTTTGTATTGATAATTTATCATTTTCTACTGCAAGGTAGTGTTTAGTATTCCAAGACTCCTTTTTAAATTATATATATATATTAATACCCAAGTGGTCGCTTTTAGTTAATATTTTTGTACCACTTTAGTGTCCACTATTAATGCATTTTTTGATGATTGAAGATAGCAAAATTTTTAAACCATTTAAACAATCCTGTTTTGCATGCATTAGTACAGATTTAAAAGGTTTAACATGAAATTTTGTTTTGGTGTACAGTTGAAATATATTTTACATATGTTGTGTAAATAGCTTTCCCAGATCACATTAAATATATAGAATTTTATATATATATATATATATATGGCTATTGCTTTTTTATTTAGGTAATATTAAAAATTAGTCGTATTTATTAAATATTTTGGTCCTGGTTTTTCTTAAAATTTCTGGTCAGCCTAACTTAAAACATCGCATTAAAATAACTATATATATACGTACACAAATATTATGAATTTACATCAAAGTCTGGGTACTGGTCATCAAGATAAGGACTTTAAAAAATACTAATGTGAAGTAACCACTTTGATATGTTAATAATCAAAAACTAGTAAGGGCATAAAACGTATTCTTTGTGGTACAAAACGGTACAGAACTAGAACTTAACTTTGGCATAGAAAAAAGTTCAAAATTCAAAAGTGGTACTACAGGTTAAGAGAGGTGTGGGGGGTGGAAGAAGGAGGCAGAAAATTAAACCCTTCAAATGCCAGGGGGCTGAAGAAGGAGGCGAGGGGAAAGTCTGAGAAAGAAGAGGCAGCAGGATGTTTGACGATGCTCTGAGGCACGTGGATTATGAAACTTTAATTTCCTATTGCTTCCCTCTATCTGCCCCCCCCCTTTCACTTTCAATCTTCCTTAACGTTATATTGCCCTTAAAGAGACAAACCCCTTTCCCCCCGAACCCACTTGATGCCAATTAAAATATACTGAAAATATCACTGGGAGGACTTTTAAAATACTTCAACTTTGGGTAGTAACTAAATTTACAAAGGGGTAGCGCTAGAAGGAAAAGCTTTATCCGGCTTACAATTATATATATATATATATACACACCAGTATGTATATATATATATATATATATA
>CABFWB010000190.1:60179-86950 GCA_902151455.1 Timema bartmani
TTTTTTTTTTTGTGGAACAAAATATGCATCATAAAAGGACCATGCAATACTTATGTCCTACGTTTAATATTAAATTAATTCCAGAAACGTTTCATTACAACAAAGTTATGACCTAAAGATAGTATCACAGTTTCAATTACTAGCAATTACAAAGAACGGGATGGGTCAATACATTGTTTTAACATTCTACCAACAAAATATGTAGCCTCAAACATTTTATACTCTAAAAAGGAATGGAAAAAAAAAGTATTTAGACGTCAATTAAAAAGTGAAGTTTTAATAATAAAAACTTATTAAATTCCATTTTTAATAAATCTTAACGCATATAATTAAGTGAGGATGTATTGGAGCATATTACTGTTTGAAAGGAGTCATGAATGTGCAGCAGCTTTAGAATTTTTTTTCTGATAACGGCGTTGCCTACCTTGTGAATTCTAAACTATTTTACATATTAAATTGACTCGTTCTAGGCACCATCACGCCAATGTAATGAATAGAAAGAGAAAGAATACAATTAGTTATCCATTCTGCGAGGCCTCTTGTTTATCTGTCGATAACACTTCCCCTCTTCCGCTGATTAGTATAAACACACACTACTATTTGCTCTTTGACAGAATTTGCTTGCATTTAAAAATGTCAAAACTGTATATTTTCCTAGTTTCCTATTCTAGACGAACAAATACTTCCATAGACTAATCTACATCCTGGCAACAATATTCCTACTGACCATTTTTGTAAATATACCAAGTAGTCATAAGTTTTAGGCGATTTTAAAAAATAAGTCAACAAAAAACTTACGGCAAGATTATGTCTTTATCTATGCCTCCAAGTGTTAGATTAGTAAATAATTACCTCGCATACGAGACCACACGAAAAAAAAATTTGCACATACACCGACTTGAGATTTAACTATAAAGTTCACACAGAAACAATTCTGTCATCTTCCAGTAATAGCCGTGTCGCCCGAAGGGTGTCTTGTATGAAACCATCGTGACTGAACCGTGTGTCAAATAGCCTATGCTACAAAATGCAGGGGCTAGCCGCCCATGTAGCTACAAGCAGTTTTATTTTATCTTCTCATTTTCTGATACCATTTGTCGACAAACAAACTCTTAAAAAATTTATCATCGAATTTTAGGGCATTCTTGCCAGAAATTCAATAACTGTTGACGCTAACATTTAAAGAAAATTAAACTATATTTTACTGGACCTATTTTTTTTATTTATTTTGGCCAACAACATATTTTCCTACAAAAACTGCCTTAAGCTCACTCACGTTCCCTACACTCACACATCCAGGGCACGCATCATTTTCGCTTTTAATCGACCTAAAGACTTACAAAAAGGGCATCAGTATAACAATTTACGGTTTATATAGTAATGTTTAAATATAACAACCTAGTCTTTAATTAACTTAAAAAAATTAATTACCTAAATTAAATATTTTCTTAAGACACGTGATATTTAGTTTTATTACCTGCCTTGGTGGCGTAGTTAGCTAAAGCGCTAATTTCATGTTGATCTAGATTACCGAGGACGGGGATATCGGGGTGCGATCACTCGGGTGAATTAGTGGGGTTTTTTCCTCAATGGTTTTCCACTTTCCAGCCACTCAAATGTGGGTTCACTTCCTCTAAATTCAAACTTCCCAATTCCAAACCCATTTGCGTAGATCTTACTTAATCGTACAACCCAAACGGGCAGTAAAACGTGGGGCTTAATTTAGTTTTATTTCAAATGAATAATGTATTTGATTTTTATGGAATTTTACTTTGAGATAACCCTATTTTAACCATTTAGAAATAGTTGTTAATTCTTATTTTAACTAATTATAATAAACTATTCTAAGAAATATCAAAAATGTCACGTTTAACGGTTTGTTGAAAATGTTTTTAAGGCACTCAATAAATATTAAAACTGCTAAAAATATTACTAGGAACCATGTCTTGGGATTAATATTAGGTAAATAGCTTGTGATAGCTCTTGATCGACCATTAAAACATCCAATTAATAAAATAGCACTGTGCCTATAAATTAAAAATTATGAATATCTATTTAAAAAATGCATACACCTTAGCTCAGTCAGTATTGTGAGTGACTACTGAATAAAGAGTCCCGGGATCGATTTTTGGCACTGTCGAAAAGTTTACCTTCAGTGTAATCGGGGGCTTTAGTCTTTTAAAGTGATTAATTAACGGTAGTAGGATCTGGGTGCTGTGACGGTTCTATATTTATTCACTTTAAATAGCTGCAAAAAAAGTTGAAAAGACATCAAGTCAAAGTTTATTTAAGGAGCTACAGTTCAATTCTCCACTCTGCCCGCGAAACACGCATGTTATGGAATGCAGTACATTTCACCGTCTGCTGGACTTCCCAGCCAGAGGCAGTGGAGTGAGGGGAGGTTAGGGGAGAGTATGGGAGGGGGAAACAAGGATTTAGCCTCGCCCACAAGGTAATTAAATGTTGGAACCTCTAGAGTGGAAAAAAAGCTGTGCACTTTGAAGGGGAAAAAAAACTTTTGTTAATTTTGCAGATTTTCTAATGCTGTGTAGTCAGTGTGGTGGCGGGGGTAGAGGGGGGGATTATTTATAAGTTTCCCTAACAATACAAGAGTACTCATTTGGTCAGACTGAACTACCTCATCATACTTCACTTCATAGAGGTGTTTAATGTTGGAAAGGTAAGTGCTCCTAAATCTATTATAAGATTATAAATGTATACAGCCCCCCACATATTTCTTATAAAAACCATAAAATCCCTCAAATAATTATACAACCCCCTACAAGTCCTTCATAAATAATTATACAGCCCCCTACAAGTCCTTCATAAATAATTATACAGCCCCCTACAAGTTATTCATGAATAATTATACAGCCCCCTACAAGTTATTCATGAATAATTATACAGCCCCTACAAGTTATTCATGAATAATTATACAGCCCCTACAAGTTATTCATAAATAATTATACAGCCCCTACAAGTTATTCATGAATAATTATACAGCCCTCTACAAATCATACATAAATAATGATACAACCCCCGCCAGTTCCTCCCAAAGTAGTATTTTAACATTCACAAGTTACTCCCAAAATACTATTATCATAACACTCCCAAAACAATATTTTAACACTTATGTATGGTAATTTTTTGTTTGGTTATAAATATTTTCAAAGGACAAAGTAGAACAGCAAAATGTTTCAGAATTTGAAAAGTAGTTAAATAGCCTTTAAAATATCTTCCGAAAATATGGGAGGTTTCGAAAAATAAATTATATTAAACAACAGTTGTAATGGAGTGGATGCCGTCTTTCACGCATTGGTGTGTTACTCTTGAGGGAAATATGTTCACACTGCTGTATTTCTTATGGTTATATCAGTTCTGAACCTTCAAAACCATTAAAAAAACAATCTTCTATTGTTTACAAATAAAAATTCTGTGAACCTCTCTCTAAAAAGTTATTACTTTTAATTTGAGGAAGATTTAATCTGAGTTTTTAACATTTACTTTGATCTCATAACAGACACATTCAACGTGAAACATCCTCGTAAATGAGCAAATTTAACTTTTTAATTATCCTTTTAAGTTAGAAAACTTAAAACGCGAGTTTTTTTTTTATCCTGTAGAGACTTGTAACCTCTGTTACACACATGACCCATATTTTAAAATATCAAGCTATTTCCTAAATTGAGCGTGATTTTCCAACGTCTCTCCCATGTCTCCACAAGAGTCGGACTCTTTATACAGGGTGGGGTTGAAGAAACTAGAAGATCTACGTTGAGAAAAGTGATGGAAAACGTGTTGAGGTTTGCCTGTCGCCCGAAGGATCTCACCCGAGCGACATCTCCAAAAAGTGAGAAAGTCTTAGTATGTAGTTCTTTTATTAAGCTAGTAGATATTTAATTTTCAATCTAAGTGTTAATTTTCGAGTACTAACTGTAATTATTTCGGCCCCACCCTGTATGTATTTGTAAATATATACGTACCCTCCAGCACATTTTGAGGACAAAGACGAGTTTTGAACAAGCTTCTCTTACCTGTAAAAAGACAAAGACATTAGATTAAAAATATATCAATATCTAGATAAGTATATTTTTTTAATATTTGTATAATGTGTTTCATAAGAGTACAAATAACTAATTCAATTCGACACTCAATGAGGGCAAACAATTTACCTAAATAAATTGTACTGTCTTTTGTATTTTCTTCCTCCCCTGTATGTTCTACTGCTGGAAACTCCACCCAAACACGCTATAAATCCACTGGATCTATGTCATTTAGGAATTTATTAGATTAGACTTATGCGTTGCATCCCTTAGACTAAAAGTTATTCTCACACGATAGGCGCAGCGCTGCGGAATCCCTGGAAAACGCCTGCAATTCATCCATCACGCCACGCGCCCATCGTGCAAGTGTTGCGGGCTTCATACTACCACGGCGCTCCTCAACCTGTCCTTGTAAACAGGAGCAGGCGAAATACGCACCGGTCCTGTCATTACCATACTTTTGTGACTACAGACAGACCTACCTTCACCCCTTTCCACGTCCACGCTTTAATTACATATTCATGAGAGTAGTAGAGATGAGGTATGGAGGAAGGGGGAGGAAAAAACATGGTTGGGGCGGAAATACATCATTTAAATAATTAATTATAACGCGGCAATGTTTTGAGAAGGCAATGGGCGAATTTGCATACACGGTCTAAACCCTGTACACAAACATTGACAGTTTATGACGTGATAGTGACATGGACTCAGTGGATTGGTGTGACATCAGTGACAAGGGATGTGCGGGGTCGTTATAATATACTTCCGTATTACGTGGCAGAGTTTAAACAAAAAAAAATAGTTAGGAGGGCGCGGGGAATGGGGTTAAGTTTAATTGTATACACATAGTGTTGTTTTTTTAAACATCCAACTAAGCTAGCGTGTCCGCACCTACATTGGTGGACACGCCGACTAAATATCAGCATTTAGTCTAGTTAAGTTTGTTGGTAATGGGGAGGTTTCAGTTCTAATCCACGCAGTGTCTACTAAGAATGTATTCTCGTTAATAGTATCCCCCTCTCCCCCCTTTATACTAAAAACTACTCTAAAATCTACAATCTTGATTGCCCCCCCATCAACGTTATTAAAATATGGGTGAGCCTGGATGGGTTATAAGACCTGGAATGGGAAACAAAGTTCAGGCAAAGCACATTTATGCCAAAACGCGAGTGTCATGGCAAAGAAGCAACGTACATATTTACTAGCGATTGACATCGCGTTTGTAAACTACAGTATCGATCAATAACAACGTGCGCATCAACAGTTTGAGGTTTCAAATATTTAAAAAGGGTCATCCAGACCTGATGCACCCCATCCAATCTATTTCCCCTTACTTCCACCCCTCCCGCAAGCTTCCTATTTCCCCTCGGCCGGCTTAAAATGCCCTCGATGTATGGCACAGGTAGCTTGAAATCATTGATTTGTGAATAAAATATGCACCAAGTCATCTAGAAGCCGACATTTCATCCCCTTCCGCCATTTCCAGTCTTTTTGATGCTATACGGCCGCTGCTTCTCATCCCTTCCGCCCCTTTCCCAAATCATTTTTCATTTGCGAAATTAAAGCTCAAGCTAAATTTATCGTGTTTAGTGGACTATCGGAAGAATGAAACATGCCAAGTCTGTCCGCGGCGCTAACTTTTCTAGTACACAGGACGATTTAAAACTGTAGTTAAAATGTCGCAAAATTAGAGGCTATTATAACGAGTGCTATACGGAACTATCGTAAATAAATAACTGTACACATTTGTAAATCAACTTTAAAAAATTACTAATTCACGTAAAGAGCACAACCTTTTCTATAAATAGCTGCACTACTTTGGATACAAGCTGGAATCATACAGGCAAATAAAAAGGGACTACGTTAAATATTTTTAAAAACAAAAAAAAACCAAGAAGCTTTACGTTTTATGGACTACATTATTTACGCTTTTAGGTATAGTAGAATAGTGCCAGTGGTGCATTAGGTAGGGAGTTTTAATACCGGTGGGGCATCCATTTAGTATAATACATGTCTTAATATCCAAGTGGTATGGATTACTTCCCTCATTCTAGTGTTTAAAAACACAGTCTTGATTTTAGTAAGAATATTCATTTGGAAAACCTTTTAATAAATTCAAACATACTGTGTGGTCAAGATACAAAACATTTTACTATATTATTTGTGTAGGTTGGTAGTGCTGATATTCTCTATCAAAAGTGACAGCTGCAAATCACATGAGTTGACGTATGAATACGTGAAAGCAGATCTAGTAACCTTTTCTACCCTCCAGGTATATAATGAGACAATAAGGCTAAAACATTAACAAGGACTAGTAAAAAAAACTTGTTATATTATGTGTAAAAACATAAACAATTACCACGCCCTTCTACCTTCCAACTAGGGATAGAAAAAAAAGGGGGCAGTCACCCACCCTTTATTTTAAAATCACACATCCCCTATGGAGGCAAACTCCACCGCCCAAGACATCCCCTACTCGCGTGCTGTACCACACCCGGGAGCAAACTTCTCTTCGAACTTCCCATCAAAAGAAGGAAGTTTTCCAGCCACCCACCCTCCCCAACCCTTCCAAAGGGGGTGTCGAGAAAGAAAGAGAAGGGAACTAAGCAGAAGTTGGGCGTGTTTTTGACACCTCGGCGTCACTTGCTGCATCATGTAGCACGGGTTGTCTCTCTTGACCCTCTTTTTTATTTAAAGAAAAAAGAAGGGGTAGTAGAAGATGAGGGTGTGAAGTTTTTCTCAGAAATTTTTTCCATCCTTTTTCGTCCATCCCGTGTACGTCATTTTCACGGGTGGCGAGCGTCATCTGTTGGTAAGAGTCTAAAGGTCGCACGAGGCTCGGGTGCGAGAGAAAACTTCCCAATATTTTTTTCCCCCATAACACCCCCACTAACCCGTGCCAACGCCCCTAGAAGAGAAAAAATCTTAAGGGGCTGTTGAAATAAGGGTCGGGGTGGAAGTCTGGAGTTTGTGTAGGTGTCTGAATACTCCACCTTTAGTCTCCCTCCCAAGAAACAGAAGAATTCTGTTTGAAATAAATAAGAAAAAAACAGCCCATCACCAACCTTAAAACGTTATCGATGGGCCTTACGGTGTCACTACACCCGATGACTTCACTTATTTGTGTCGACCTTAAGATATCGTTTTCTTTCTTTCGTAATCCCTACTCTCTAGTCCTTTCTTTTTTATACACTTCGGGCTCATAAACTTTTTAAAGGAGGGATTATCGGATGCCAGTACTAACCCTCTTTTACAGCTGTAAACACTGAAGCTTATTTTGGTTAAAGTAATCTTTAATGAAAGTTGCGCCACCCGTGGTCCCCATGCCAGTGTATTAAAATCTAAACTTCAAAAATAAAATACCTAAAGTTTAAAGATCTAAAAAAAAAATTCAGAGAAAAGTACTAAAACTCGCAAGTTACCATCAAAAGAGCTGAAATTCCACAGCGCCAGTAATAAACTTAAAAGCATCAGCGAGAACAAAAATAAAATTGCACAAATGTATTCGAAGATGTCATTTCAAAAATAAAAAGGATCTGTTTTAAGTAACTTCCCCCTCCTCCCGACTAATAAAAACCAACTAATTCATAAACCTCAGGAGATACTTAGAAAGTATACATGGTTTCAAAGAAAATTACTTTCCCGGGGAACTGTTTTCAAACGTTTTTCTCGCAACTAAAATGCGTATTAAGCTGACAGCTGATGCGATTTTTTTCAACTACAATGATTTTTTGCTGAAATAGAAACAGTTCAATTTTCATATGACAGCTAGAAAATTTACTATATTATACTCTCGCATACTCATACATCAAGTCACGTGATCTTCAAACTAGTAGTTGTTAACAGTAGACACCCCCACCCTCCCAACAAAAAAAAATGCTAAGAAAATATTTTTAAGAATTATATTTTCTTATCGTTACTTCAGCTTTAGTATTTCTCTTGATTTAAAGTTGTTATTTCTCCTTGATAATCTATTTTTTTTAGGACCGAGGCTAACTACCTGTTCAGGTTACACATTTATGTACCAATTACGCTAATGGTTTTAGGGATTATAATTGTTATACTTAGAGGAAGTATCCCCCACATTAACGTGGAGGGTGAGTGGAAAACCATCCTCAGTACACGGGACCGAGATTCAAACCTCGATATCCCCTTTATCGACAATCTAGTCTACTCGAGTATCGAATTATACCATGCGACCACCAAAGCGTGTGGTATAAAGTTGAACAAAAAAACAAATCGATATTAATTCAATAGAACACAGAAAAAATAGTCCTTGTGGTTTGAGACTTCCATCCTTAAATGGCAAAAGTTAAAACAAAAATTACAAGCTTAGATTGCTCTATTAACTTAGAAATTTAAATTCAAATCACTTTGAATAAGATATCAAACGCAACCCTTAGGTTGAACGCTATATTGAAAGAAAATGGGTGTACATCGTTCATCCTTAGTTCAAAGAATACCCTTGTCCAATTTTTGGTCCACGTGTTTGGCAGCAATCGAGGGACGAGAAGATAATTACAAAAAGTAGAATTAAAACAGGACCTCGCTTCACACTATAAATAATAATATAGTTGAATGTTGTAATCGTCCTGCCCTAAATTAACTTTATAAGTATTGAAAGTTGCAAGTGATAGAACTGGTCTAGTTGGTTTGTTTTGATTAGTTAGTAAACAATAGGACGAAAGAAACGATTGCTCAAAATAGTGTGTCAGCATTGTTCTTAGCAACCAGGACAATTTGCAGTATTTATGATTATATTTTAGAGCTATCGGGGCTGACAAATTAATATCCATAACTAAGGGGTCACTCTACCCGTTTGTGGGGCTGCGCGGGATAGAACACCGGGTCATCTGGTTCTTGTGCTGGGGGGGCAACCATATTGCCCAATGTACTGGGGTTTGTATCCGTGTAGGACCACCGCGTGTGTTAGGCCCTCGGTTAAGCATTTCTTACCAAACCAGTTCTGTCGCGGGCTCCAAAGTAAAGTCCTTATATATTTTTGGCTAACTTCTTATAAAATCACATTTTGTAATAGTTATTGGTGCTATAATAAACCCTAAAAACCAAAGCCTTCTATAAATTACGATCCCGCATATATTTTGCCGCCGGCCCTATCCTTCCCCGCACCTGACACGTTAGGCCCAGGGAGAATGGGGTAGCGGCAGTGTTACCAATGTAAACAAAAAAAAAAGTATTTTTTTAATATGTTAATTCTTATCAAAATCCTTCTCTAAGTATAAACAAGCAAGATTTTTTTTGTGGGTAGTGACAAGTGCTCGGCTCTATCAATCTACCGTACAGAAGTAAAAAAATATATCTCTAAACATCAAAGTGGCAACGGATATGTATTTTAAGCCTTTCCCAAACACAAGGTTATACAGTTCACATTTGTATGTATAAAGAACCACTCGTCGTAATGAAAGATAATTTTTCACTGTGGAGGGATAGATAGTTGTGAAATGAGTTAACATACAGAGTGAGTATTATGAAAAGAGACAATTAGAGCTGCGCTAGATCATGGAACAAAATGTTCCTTTTGAAATCTTAAGGGTAAAAAAAATAATCACGCGACTATGTCGTACACAGTCTCACATATAGCTTGGAACAAAATTATCAAAGAGAATTTCAGTAAACTTTCCAACAGTGAGCTTCTTCAGAAAAAACAAAACATGCTTTATTACAATTACATACATTTCAAACAAGATTGTTCCCACCATTTTAAGAATTTAATACATTCCAAAATTAGTCATTAATAAGGTACCTTTAGATTAATTTATCTTAAAATAGTAAATACAAATCATTTCTCATTTAAGTAGTCCCTCGGATACAAATGTCTAACAAAAATAACGATATTTTTTAAATATAATTCATTAGTAAACCATTACTAAACTAATTTCCTCCCAAAACTCAAAAATACATTTTTATTTGTTTTGTCAAACTCCAAGGTATACATTTTAAATAAAATCATTGGAGACATTTAATAAAAAAAATTCACTCATTTTATAAAATAACCCATATTTTAAGGGCTAGGCCAAAAATTAAAAACAATTTCCCGTACTAAATATTTAGTCTCAATAAAATCTGTCCAACCGTTTTGGATCTTGGCCCAGGAATAGACTATTTATTGTAAAATACATATTTTTTAATTTGGGGGCAAATTAAACTTTAATGATTCATAATAATCTTTAGGCTGAAAATTTTAACGATTACAATACATTATGTTTATCTGAGACAATAAATTGACCGTAAAAGATGTTTTGAACTTTGTTGACGTGGTTTTTTTTACTAAGTCCATAAGAATTACTAAGAATATTTATCAATATAAATTCAATTCTGCGAGTAGGTAGAGGTTCGAATCTCGTTTGGGTGTACCGAGTGTGGTTTTCCAAAATAGTTTTCCGCAGTCCCTTCACGCAAATGCGGGTATGTTTCATCTAGACATAACCTTACCAAAACCATTAGCGTATACGGCCAGTAGAGAGCGGTCACATCAGTTTGAATTATAAAAAGCCACTGATAATATGAACCACGGGGTCTGAAGCGTCACGCTATCAACAGAATGGATTTATGGTGACAATTCTGGGTTTGAGCCCAGCATAGGTGTGATTATATATTTTTTGGATAAATTTATGATCAAATTTAACTCATCTCTACCCAATTAGGGTAATTTTTTTTTCTGTCAGCGTGTCTAACTTAAACGTTCAGGCTGTACTTATATGTACTAATAAAGCTAACGTGTTAGGGATTAAGGGATTGAATTTAAAAGAATTGTACTCAAAGTTTTATGGAAAACCTTTAAAAAAAACTACGCCCAATAGGGATTCAAATCTCGATGTCACCGTAATCGGTAATCCAGCCTATTAATAAAGTGACGCCTTAGTGCATTCAACCATCAAAGCGGGTTAAAGGTGTAATCAAATTCGGACAGCCTGTAAGAATAAAAATAATCATTTGAAAAATACAAAAATTTACAAATCCATTACACGGGCAGTAAATTCCAGCTATCATTAGACTGTCACAAGCAATGTAGCTAGATGATGGTTTATGGTCGATAAGTACGCAAACCCACTAACCAAGATTTCAGCTCATATACACATATGACTGATCCCTTCTAACAATACATTACAATGGTATTAACCAAATCCCAAAGTCAGAACTTGCATGGATAAAAGCTTCACATGTGCAGTTTTCAATATATACTCTCGTCTATTTGCATTGGGATAGCGAGGTAGCTCTAGAACGTATTTCAAATATATTTCTCAGAGTTCAACACTGACAAATAAGTACCAGTATCGTTATTCTATCTGCACGTATATTACATCTAAATGACAACTAAATTACATAACTAATTTAACGCTCTAATACAATGAAAGTAGTTTAGTATAATTTATAGCATCTTTGTATGGCAATCCCATAATAGGATGTCATGAACCAGTTTAAAGAAACATTAACCAAGCTTTCAGCAAGCTTTCGTTAAGAGGTGCGCCTCGGTAGTCAAATTGCCACGCAGACGTTCAGCTCTAATGCAATATTTTATTTTATTCTACGATGCGTTATTTAAAAATATGGAAACGCAAAAAATAAAGTCGAAAGATTCCAATAGAGCTCTTTTTCCTTTATATTTTAAGGTTTATTAATAGAGAAAATGTTAAAATGTGACTAATTTTCAACGATTTAAAAAAATATATATTATTGGAGCTATGAGACCAGTCTTGATGAAAATAATGTTTAGATTTAGCTTTTCTCTAACAAGTACAGTCATTTTTAGATAGGCTCACAACAGAACATTTTAAGATATGAGAACCAGCAACGAACTTTCTTCTTTCCTTGCAGATAGGCTTCGTAGGTTTCTTTCGCCCATTTCGCACTGACATAACAAAGGGTGTGTGTAAGCGAAGGGCGAAAGGGAGTAAGCTTAGACAGAAAAGACAAGTAGCTCGATAAACGGGCAAAGACCATTGCATTTTAAAGTCATTTAAAATAAAAAAAGTTTACCACACTATTTTAACACGTGTATAAATACTTATTTATAAGCTATAAATAGCGATTCAATGATTTCAAATCATTATAATTCACCAGTTTTAAGGGTAAAGTCTTGCTATAATGCTTTTTGAGTGCCAATGTTAAGGTAAAGTAATAAATGTACGGGGCTGAAATTTAATAACTTTTAAACTATACATTCATATGAGGTGTAAACAGTGAAATATTTATAATTATTTTATTAATAATATTGTTATTTGTTAAAAGTGTGCATGCAAAATTTTACTCTCGAATGAACTTAAATAGTGCCCCGACAGCAAATGATACTTTCTTGTTGGCCGAGGCGGACGCCTTAAGAGATTATTATTAAAGTAGTTAACCGAATTAGAAGATAGGCTTAATAGTATGTTTTATCACGGCGCTAATAATCGTATAAATTTTATTTTGATTGACTTTGTTATGGAATTAAATCTTATCAGTTGTCTCATAAGGCAGTTTTGAGGACAGAGGCATAGCTCGCGCTCCCTTCCTGTCCAGATTAAACGTTGAGGGGGGAAAGGGAGCGACTATGAACGCCAGACTAGAGAATTATTCTGGCTGGCGTCGCGACGGCCACTGTCCATCTCGACTAATGTTATAATTTGTCAGAGTATTAGACGGCACTCTAGAACCAAGAGGAAGGAGGGGGAGTTAGAGGGTGTATTTAGCCTTCAGGGTGGGTGTGGGGGTGTTGAGACTAAGTATGCCCAGTGCAGAACACCACTCAGTCCTCCACCCAACCCTTCCTAACCTTCAGAGTGGTGGTCGAGCGGGTTTACTCAGGTCCACCACAAGTGCTGATGGTGGACCAACAACAGGAAGTGGGGTGGGGGTGGGGGAAGCGTTGGTGACTTATTTTGACAGATAGTCTAGACCCAAGTTATTAGCCGCAAGGATTGGGGTGCTAAGAACCATGCATCTTTATTTAAACAAGCCTTAAAACAGATATGCCTTAGCAAGTAAACCTTTAATTCAAGGATCAAATGTGTGCGATGCTTGGGAGCAAATACGCATTTTTTTAAGCATCACGTCTTACCGCCCGTTTAGGTTATACGCTGATTCACTCATTACACTAAAGGCTCAGGGGATTAACAAGGTTTAATTGATAGGACGTGCACCCACATTCACGTGGAATGAGAGTGGAAAACTCTTCATCAGAAACCACTCTCAGTGCATCCGACTGGGATCGAACCCCAATCTGCCTGTATTCGGCAGTCTAGTCTAACATGAGAGTAGCGCGTTAGATCCCGTGGCCACCGAAGCGGGTAATACGTATTCTCTCACATTAAAAGGCACCAACCACTAAAAACAGCCAAACAATCTCTGCTTGCGGACACACATCTACATTTAAGGTAGACTTCTTTGTCACAAGATTTAAAGACAAACATTAACTTCATTGGAAAAATAAAAGTTCAGAGTTTTAGTAAAAAAAAGTCTTGCTTGTGGTTTTATATAGGAACCTTTTATTTTTGTAATAATGTAGCCTACCAATAATTCTTTGAACTTGAAAATTTTAAAATGTAGAATTTTTATTGAAAATCAGTTTTTTCAGTCATTTTTAATTTTCGATATTTTAGAAGTAGTTTAGACCGGTACTTTAAACCACCCGCCCACATACGTGGCTGGTTATTATAAAATGTCAGCTCAGGCCAGACAAACATTTTCGCAACACTGTAGTGTGTATGACGTCACGGACCACCCAGTCAAAGAAATGGGGAGGGGAGGGTTGGTTGGAGGGTAGGGGGGCGTAATGGAGTTGCGGTTACTCACTCGCGCGGTCACGTTTTAGAGTGACCGCCGGGGATAATGAGAGAACGGCAGTGACGGTGTGTTGGTACAGGACTAGCGAGGAAAGGAGGGGGTGTAACAGCCTTTCAACCCCCTCCCCCCATATTCTCTCTCTCTCTCTCCGCGAATTACAAGGCGTTATCCGTTTACTGAATGTCTCCCCTGGGTGGATAGACGCCGCCTCCGACAGCACAGTCCCCCCCTCTCACTCAATATCCCCCTAACTCTAATGTTACTTCTTTCTCAGTCAGAAAAGGACGTTATCAGTGTTCATTTTAACGACATTTCCGCAACGACGCTAGCATACTTAATTATCTTTTTAAAAAATAGCTTTGCATTGGAGGTTTTATTTAGAAAGTCAAGATAAAAACTGTTTTACATATCAAAATAAAATAAAAATTTAAACAAAATAACACACAAACAGGTGTTTTTTTGTAGTCTTAGATTGTAACCACACTGTGTTTGGATGGTCGATGGTGATATTTTAATGTCAAGGTTTTATTTTCTAACTGTATATACACAATATTCTCATGATCTCAGGACAATATTTATATAACGGTCCAGGAGCATAGGATGAAATCACCAAACTATCAGCGATCACAGGGGACAATCCTGCGTTAGTTATTTATTAGAAATTTATTTAAATCTAAGATATGACAGTCGCATATTCCTCTAGCAAAGGAAACTGATTTAAATCTACTCTAACTGACAAATCCTCGAAATAAAAGCAAAGCGGGTGGATACTGAAATGTTGGGGGAGTAATTTTTCAAAAGACAGACAAGATAGAGCTTACTGTGAACGATTTAAAAAAAAAGTTTCTTTTATATTAGATATGAGCCTGCGGTAAAACTTTCAGTAGTTTCAATTTCACTTTTTTTTAAAAGTATAACAAAGAAACCGCACCCCGATGTGACGTCTGGTTCGAGCTGTATTATCCATCTAGTTATGTCTTATGTGAGGGGTGAAACGGACTAGTGCCAAGTACAGCATTCGGCCCGTGACGTTTAGTGTGGGTGGTACACAGTTAAACTTAAGTACGTAACAATGTTCTTTTCTGTAATAATCTTTCAATCAGCGCTTTTAAATTATCTCCAACTCTGCACTTGTTCCATCCACACACCACGTGACGTACATCGAGCCCTCTACATGATGGGCGGTCGCTATGAAACACCGACACCTTCAACGTTAGAGGATGGACGTACAAAGCGCGACAAGTATCTGGGAGCAAACGGAAAATGTCAGCAACAACGCAACTATTTTTTGTATATTACTTGAAATAATGTGATGAGGGGGCATCATAGGTAGCACAGATATTGCTAATAAGATGTTGCTCTTAGGTTAGATATAAGAGTACACAAGTTTGTTGTTTACTGGAATGGACACAAAACTATTTTCTATGACCCTATTCATACCTGTACATTCCCGTACTCTCAGTCAGATGTACTTAAGATTTTGTTCAAGATTTCACACACCACCTCTAATCAAATGTGTGTTCAATCTGTATTTTATAACCTCCTTATCTCCACCCCAATAAGTGTTGATGGTTACAGCCTGGGGCGGTAGTAAGACGCAATGAAAGAAACTATAAACAAACAACTGTACCTGCTTTGGTGGCAGCACGGTCTAAGGCGTCACCCTCAACAGGCTGGGGAATATAGATAGGGAGCTTGGGGTTCGAATACCGGTCGGGTGTACTGAAAAGATTTGTTCCTAAATTGTTTCCCCTTCCACACCACAAATGCAGGTACATTTAATCTAAATTAAATCTTCCTCATTCCTAGCTCATTATCGTAGTTGGTACACAAGCGTATACAGCCCGAATGCGAAGTAAGACTCAGTGACATAAGGAATCAAATGTTTGAGTATGGGCGCGTCACTTCAGTTAATGTATCAGAAATTGATTTGAAGCCCCAGCCTGGTGCACCGGTTCCCACGTTATGCCCTCCAGGGTGACAAAAAGCGTCATACGTTGCAGTGGGTTGAAGGTTTAGGTGGGGGGGGGGACGTTTTGCTTAACCCCAGACACGCTCGACGCTCGTAAAAAACGACGTTTCTCGGGGCTGGGGAGGTATATAAGGCGCGTTCATCCCACGAGATGCGAAGGGTGAGACAGCTGGCAGTAAAATGGATATCCACCTACCATATTTTTAGGATGGGTACTTGGGTAGAAGAGAGGGGGGGAAATAAATCCCCCCCCCATGCCTATAAAAGCCTTAGCATCCCATGCGCCGCGACACTTAGGTGCGTTCAAAATACTCTTCGAGAAACTTAACGATCTGGAAGAGACTCAGTAGATTTACAAGTTTTCAGGGTTTACATTTTTAGTGCGCAGCTAAAACTCAAATAATACACTTAACCAGGGGTGTGCAAACTTCTTAGACCCCGATAATGTGATCTAATCAAAAGTCCCGCGATCATACATTGTTTCTCCACTCTAGCTAGAATTTTATTTTTGCCTACACATCTTTCATTCCTTAAATTCATTCTTTCCTAAAATACCCTGAAAGAAAAATTAAAAATTGAGTTTACATTTTAATATAAAAATAT
This sequence comes from Timema bartmani, assembly GCA_902151455.1. Classification (NCBI taxonomy): domain Eukaryota; kingdom Metazoa; phylum Arthropoda; class Insecta; order Phasmatodea; family Timematidae; genus Timema; species Timema bartmani. Next base: position 76,581 of record CABFWB010000190.1, read on the forward strand.
TCATACTTGTTTAGAGGTGAGTAGAGGGAAGACGAGTTAAGGGCGGCATTTTTGTAGTTTTTATTACAAGTTTATTTTTCGGCAGAATAAAAATAATTAGATAAGAAACCTTTTAAATGAAGAGAAAAAGTTTTGTCAATAAACTCTAGGGACACCCTTGACAGATATTTGACAAATGTTGATATAACCATGCGAAGAAAATTAAACTATCATTTAACTAACAATATTGATTTTGACCTAAAACATTTTTTATAAAAAAACTTGTTCTCTACACTCCTACCTTAACATGAGCGGTTATGAGATTTAAGGTTATTTTGATTTTACCCAAATATTATTTGAAAGTAGCCCACTTGATAGATTTGAGAGCTTAGAAGTATAATAAGGCTTTGAATAACTAATTTTCTTACGCAATCGACTAAACACTGCTCCGAGATTAACCGCTTACCTATCCCTGCAAGAGACATACTTTCATTTAGGAATGGCTCATTCTATAGTTTAGAATGCTTTTGTTTGAAAATGTCTTAGCCCATAACTAGCGGGGAAATTTATTAATACACTAAAGGAAAATCTCAATTTCTTTGATAATCCATCTAGGTATAATTTAAATTGTACTTAATTTTTTTCAATGTTGTGAACTAAAGGGCATTCTGTCTTTTATGAAGGAATTTAAAATAAAATCTGTGTGAAAAATACAAGCTTTAAATTTTTTTAAATTTATTTCAGTAAATAAAAATTTATTAACAGCTTCATCCCCAAAGTATTAATTTGGTTGTACAGGGTGGGGCCGAAACAGACGAGCAGTAACCTTAAGTTACACTTTAATTGAAAAGTAGATATTCACCAGCTAAATAAAAGCAAAGTACATAATACACTTTTTTAAGATAATTAAACTCAGTTGAGCTCCACTGGACATCAGGAAAACCTCAGCAGGTTGTCCATCACTTTCCTCAGTATAGATCGTATAATGGTTTCCATTACCCTGTATATTATTTGATAAACATAGCTCAAATTAAATAAAACTGTTTTATACCTAGCCTTACTACTTCACACGTCCAGGATACCCATTTTTAACTAATCTGATAGTGTAGGTACATGAAAGATATAGGCCTATATAAGAGTAAGCGTATGCCTACGTCCCATTTGCGTAGAAATAAATAAAAAAAGGTCTCCATCTGAACGGGATTCCAACTCATCTCCCCATCAACGGTAGTCCAGCCCAACTCGAGAGTAACGCGCTAGACCGTGCGACCACCGATGTGGGTCAATGGACGAATTAAAACCATCTCCCTCACTACACAGTAAACAATGGCCACTAGAAATGGTAATTAAAATCTTGCCATGAAACATTCAACCGCTGAAATTTGAAACCGAATGAACAATATTAACCCTCTTACTCCTAGATCCCACCCCACGCTTCTTATTTCTACGCGTATACAGTCCTATTTTCATAAGAAGGGCCTTATCCGACTACTGGTAAAACTAACTAGATCTACTTTCACGAGGTTAATACAACAATTCGTGGGTTCTGCAATGTCACCGTTGATGGATATTATCTTATCAATACCTTTTAAATAATATTAATATCATGAAATGTTATCAATGTTGACCGTAAAAAAGTTTGTATTCTTTCTCAGAGCCATTTTCTATGAAAATAGGTCCGTGTACACGCAGTTACTCTCCCGCCAACAAATCTTCCGCAATCCTCTGAGGAGGAGAACCAGGGGGTAGTGCAGAATTTCGGTCTGGCGTTGAGTATAGAGACGGGGGTGGGGTGGGGTGGACTACGCTAATGTAAATGCTAACACAATGTGCTGATTCTACAGCAAACAACGTTCTTAACAATGGCCGCGGGGGGTGTAGAGGAGGAGAGAGAAAGTGTCGGGATTAAATGGAGCACACAGGACTTTAAGGGTTGGGATAGCAAAACGAATCCTTCATAGATTAAGCACATAGAGAGAGAGAGAGAAAGAGAGGGGATAGGAAGACTAGTGTAAATATTCTCTTCTCCGCGAGCCTTTGTTTTACTCACACATCATCTACCTCTACACTAATCCAATAACACATCCTCTTAAAGAGTCGTAGAAACGAGACGGTACAGTTGTTTGAGTAGGGCCTGTAACTTTTTGTTCAAAAGGTTGTCAAGAGTTTTTATTTTTCCAAGAGTGAAGATGTCAAGAGTAGGAATGACAGCAATTAGCCAGACTTCTTGTTTTCCCTCAAGAGGGGATGAATAGAGGTTTGAGGGAGTGGGGTGGGGATGGGGAGGGGGAGCTACATATTAATGAGGGAAATGTTCTGCAAGGCAAATTGAAAAAAAAAAGTTTTGGGCTTGAAAGATCTCTCTTCAAATTAGATAGTAGAAATTCAAGAGATATATATATATAAAAAAATAATTTCTACTAACGAAGATATTTCCATTAGGAATGGGTTTTTTTTCTTAAGACGAGAAGGTCTATAAAATGTTTAAGAAACTTTTTTTAAGGCTTAAAAGAAAGTAGACTTGATTAAATATTGATTTTACCAAAGAGGGCAAAGTTCAACCTGAGAACTTTATTTATTTCATTTAGTCTTAAATTGTCCGGAGGAAGATTCACAAATTTAATTAAGCTAATGGCGGTAGTGTTAGGTAACGATTAGAGGAAATGTACCCACATTTGAGTGGAAGTGAAGAAGAAGCCATATAGGATATATTACCCTCAGTACACCAAACCAGGATTAGAAACCCATCCTCCCAGTCAACGGCAAAACAAACAACATGTGCCCGACATTTCGCCCACGTGTCCACCTATACGAATCTATTCATGATAGTGGAAGGTATGTTTATCTTTTTCGATAATTCTGCTTTCAGTAACAAACAATATTTATAAAAACTATCTAAACACTGGAAGTAGTAATAATAATAATAATAATAATAATAATATTTCGCACCGCGTCTTACTAACCGTTCGGGTTATACGCTTAAGTACTAATTACGCTAATGGATTAGGAATTGGGAGGGTTGAATTTAGAGGAAGTGAACCCGCATTTGCGTGGAGGGAGAGTGGAAAACCATTTAGGAAAAACCACCCCCAGTTCACCCGACCGAGATTCGAACCTCGATCTCCCCGTCCTCGGTGGTCGAGCTTAACACGACTAGCGCGTCAGCCAACTACGCCACCGAGGCGGGTCACTGGAAGTAAACTTAAGGTAAGCGTTGACATGTTCTAAAACGGCCGCATATTGAAAGCAGCGCAGGGCATCCTAGCTGAGATATTTGTTAGTTATAATAGGACAAACCCGGGGCGGGTAACATTGTCACCAATCACCACAAGTGACTAGAATTATTTAAACGGTAGCATCCAGAGCATTTTGTAATAACATAAAAGAATTTACTATTTTATTTTTAATAATAAATAAATCTGTTAGAGCCGTTGCGCCAACTTTGTGTTTTCTCCAACATATGGGTGAACCCTTCGAACGTTTTCGAAGCAGTCAATTTTCCTTTTTGATTCCTAACAAATTATGAAAATATCATATAGAACTGCTATACTATTCAATAAATTCATAAACACAATTTTTTTAAAACAAACATCATATGACGCGTGTACCTAAAGGAATCTACAGTCTAATTTCCTTAGGAAGAACCCTTTAGAAAATACATGTGACCACAATTTACTTTATTAACAATGTTATTTTATAGGTATTGATAATATTTATCAAAATTGACAAATTAAGGCCACATGGCTTGACGTATGAATACGTGGAATTAGATCTAGTAGCTCCTCCAGCTATCAGATAAGACCCTTCTCATGAAAACTGGACTCTAAACAGGAAGAGATTGCAGCCCTCGTAAAACCTTCCCTTGTCAGAAAGGGAAGTTACAAACGCACGACAAACACTAATTCTAATTACAGCGGAGAGGAAAAAAGAGGTAATGAGGGGAGGTAGAGGTACCGGCAGTTCCCTCCTCCAGAGGAAGATTAGTGAGCCAAGCTACGTCCCGAGGGAAGCCAGACTCCCACAGGAGCTCTTGTCCAAATCCGGCTCAAGTCCTCTGACCACATTCCCGGACCGGTTAGCTGATTACACTCCGACCAATCATGAGATGGAAGGAAACGCGCGGAATAAGCGTCAAGACCAATACAGAGAAGATAAGAGGTTCGAATCCCAGCCGGATGCACAGGATGAGTTTTTACCCTAAATGGTTTCTTTACTCAAGGACGTTAAAGGGGTAAAGGGGAGGGGCAGCCCTTTGGAATTTTATGGGCCATCCTTCAGGGGGTTCACATATACGTATACAGGTTATTATTGGTTATTATTGGTTAAAGCAGTGGTGATCAATGTGTGGCCCGCAAGATCCCAGGAAACTTCGTAATAAAATTAATTAATTAATATTTTTCACATAATAATACAAACATATGAAATGGAAAATATTAATTAATATGAAATATCCATACTATGTGGTATTTATTTTCAATGCAGACAAGTCATTTTGAAAAGTTAAGTCTGCACCAAACTTAAAGCCAACCAATCTGAACAAATATCAACATAACAGATTTAGAATAGTAAAAATAATAAATTATAACACTAATTCAATGTAATTATATTACTTTTTTCAACATCTATTTTGATAAGTGCATTGTTAATTGTGTTTATAGTGATAAAATGGAATAACTTGAAATTAATATTTTACCTTCATTATTTTCTACCCCCTTCCCTCTAATCCCAGGGCCTCGGAGGTCCTCCAGCCCCAAAATTTTGAGAAATACTGGTCTATATAATATTTTACTATACCTTGAGGGCTCCCCAACCCTCTATAAAATTAGCTTTCTAATACCTTGCCTTTAGTGGACGCAAATATGGTTGCATTTCCTCTATATTCAACCGTCCTTACTCTTAATACAAATGTTTTATTAGGTTCAATAGCCCGGGCGGATAGCTAGACGTAGAACAGAAAATAAAAAATGGAGATATTTTTAGATATTGACGGCAGAGCGATACATCTTTGATAAAGAAAACTTTTACTTTTATAAATGATCTATAAACCACAATTATATACTTAAAACCTGTAAAACATTTAATTTACCCAAAAGTTAAATATTTAAATAGTAAAAAAGGAGTTATTTTCTCCGATCTTATTTCTACCTAAAGATATTTTGACTTTTTCAATGATACTTGCATGTGTGGTTTACAATTTATTTAACCTAGCGTCTTTAAGAATTAATATCCCAAGTCTATAAACTGCCTTTGCATAAATTTAAAATAAGAGTTTGGTAAATTTAATACGTAAACACCTGCTTCAGTTGTCGAATGGTCTAAGGCGTCATTCTCACTATAGACAACTGCCGACGACTTTGAGGTCGGGGTTCAAATATCTGTCGGGTGTATTTTTCTACTTTCCCTCCACCCCCATTAGGGAACACTGGCCTAAGTCCAACCTCTCATCTCTAAGCCACTAGCGTTATTCATACATACGCGTTTAACCAAAGAATAGAATAAACTAGCAACTGTGCGTTGTCCCCATATCATATTTCATCTGTATACAACATGCACAAAACTGTACAGTTTCTAGTTCAAAGTTTGACATACTTTTTAATAGTCATTTAATATATACATGCTTTGCGGGGCAACTCTATAGTAGGATTTTAGTTGGCCAAAAATATATATTTTATTTAAAAGGTTCTTCTAGCATTGAAAACACTTGTTTTTTGAAAAATATTGATATTATCCATCAAAAGTGAAAGCAGCAGACGACATGTCTATGTATGAATAAGCAAAAGTAAACTCAAGAGAATTTACTAGCAGTCATATAAGGATCATATTACAAAGTTTAATTGTATCTGAGCAAAGCGTGGAAGAACCAAAACCGTATCCTTACGCGGCTCGATCAGTGAGAAACTATCATTCGCTGTCAGGCAGAACAAACGGCTTAAAATACAATGGACTTTGCCGTTTTCTGGAACTACCTTTGTATTCTGTCCAAGCTTATAATCCCTTTCAGCTTTCACGTACAACCATGTTTTGTCCTCTCAATAAGAAAGTAGGGAAAGAAAATTACGTAACTTCTCATATCAAGGTAAAGAGGAAAGCTCGCTGCTGGGTCTCAAATATCTCTACATTTTTTGTGAGCCTAGCAAAAAAAAATATATTTTTTGCTAGAGGAAGGCTAAATTTAAAACCCTTTTTCATCAAGACTAGCCTCACAACCCCACAACTATGCTTAAAAAATCGTTTAAAATGAGCTAATGTCACACTTTTTCTACTAATAAAATTTAAACTATAGGTTTGTTAAGGAAAAAAAATAACCCATTTGAAATCTTTCGACTTTATTTCGGCGTGAACCATATTTTGAAATAACGCATCGTATGATTAAATATTTCGTTCAAAGAGCTCAACGTCTGCGCGGCTAATTTTCGCTTGCCAAGGTGTCAACTTTATCAGAACAGAGCGGACACTCATATCTCAAACGAAGCGCATTACGCAATCTGAGAGTTCTCACCTGGCCCCTGTGGCACGCAACCCTCGCAACCTGTTGACATGGAGAGGGTTGTTTCATCCCTGTTGCGTGTCGTTTATAACCATCCAACCCCCATCTGATGGAGGGGAAAAGGGTCTATGTAACAGTGATTGGAAAACCAACACGCCCCTGCGTGTGCACGCTATAGGCAACCAACACGGAGAGCACAAGAGTTTCATCAAGAACAAGAGACCGCTCATGGTAGATTCAACTTGTGCTTTTTTTTAATAAGAAAAAATTAAACTTGTGCTCCTCGTGATGCTACACGTTCGGAATTTTGACAGAATTTATTATAATTGACCAAGCGCAGCGAGATCCTGTTTTAACTTGAACATGTGACATTTCGTATTTCTGTTCCGTGATAACTGTAATGCGTTAACCAATTTTAAGAAAGTTTTGCCAGGTGCATTATTTGAATCTAGGCCTAGCCATGCATGTATAAAGTTATTCAATCTTGTTATCTGTCTTAATAAGGCGTCTGCTTCAAAGGTTTTTCATTTAGGCCTAGTAGCTCATCACGTGATTTTAATTAAGATTCTGAGCAATCTGAGTTTCTAGGGACTATAGGCTTATATATAATGTATCACGATACCCGTTTTTCTTGATTCCGATTATAAATTCAATTTCTTATGTTCAACCTTTATTTTTTTTATTCTCGATTTCAATTCTCTAACATTTCCTAATTTATTATTTTTCCAAGCGTCCGGCCTCATATAAAAACGCATTTATTCAACTTTATAGCAGAGGAAAAATACTAAGAAATGTACATAGTAATAAAAAACTAATTTCAACAAAGGAAAAAATGTTTTTCAAGTATCAAAGGGTATTATTTTTATATATTAAAAAAAAATAGAAAAAAAATCTCAAGAAATATTTATTTACCTACAAATAAAGCTACACGGAGTCAAAAATTAATATACAATTTAAAAAAGGTATAATAAACAATTTGTTGAGAGCCCAACACTTTTAAATTCAGTAAATAGGTTGTTAACTGAACCAAAATAAACGACAAACAAACTATTACGAGAGATAGCTAATTAAAACTCATTCTTAATTTTGCCATTTTCTTAGTTTCTAGTACTTTCATTGAGAGATAGGAATAGAAGAATTGAGAATCGTAATATCAAAGATCGATTCTCGATTATTTCGTTACCAGTAAGAATAGAGTGTATCGAGGTATCGAAGAATCGAATTTGACATTCCATATATTAGGTAGAGGTTACACAGTATTATTATTATTATTATTACTATTAGCACCACGTCTTACTACCCGTTCGGGTTATACGCACTTACGCTGATGTGTAATGGTAGGGTGATTGTGAGATGAAATGGAGGACCTACAGTTTAACGTGGAATCCGAACCACGGTGGAGGCCTGGCATTCCACACATTCACAAGTTGTGATTAATACAAGTCTTGTCAGAGGTGAAGGAAGGATTTCTCAGATAAATCTGTGCCAGGACCGAGGATTGAACCCCGGATCCCCAGCACAGAAGTCTGACACCTTACCCCTAGACCACCAGGTCACTCTACACAGTATTAATACGAAGAACGGTTATACAGTATGAGTACAAAGACAATTCAATTTAATGTTAATTTGTTTTCTTTTTAACTTTTATATTTGGACTTGTTAAAATTATAATGTTAAGACTGTAATGCAATGTATATGTAATAGTATATTGTTCACAGAACTATTGATAAGACTGAAGTAACGATAATAACATGGAGGGAGGGAGGTTCATTGTTCTCAGTACTAGTAAGGTAGGTACTAGAACAGTATCATTTAAGTAGAAATGTACCCACATTTTCACTCTAATATACTTCATTCTTAGTTCCTAAATTAAGCCTTTAGTAAACTTCTTGTTAAAAAGCATATTCAAAATAGCTTAGTCCCCCCCGTACCCCCATCTATAGAGTATTGAAATAAAGAACCTCACACAAATTTATGATAAAAATACCGATTAGGTTAAGTCATTTAGGAATTATCTAAAGAAATAGGGGAGAACATGGTCCTATTTTAATGACGTCTCAGTATGAAAGGTACTATGAAATGGCTGACTTCTACATTCCAGCACTTACTATACATCATCCTTGCTCGAGTACATTGTCCACGCGTGATCCAACTCGGGCTAGTCTGTATGCCTTGGAGGTCAATCCAAACCTTGCATCGTTATGTAATCCTCCCTAAACACGATAGCACACTCAACACGGAATGCTACATCACCTCCTGGGCATCATGTTGCCTTGATAGCCACTATTACACACAAGCTGCTGATAAACGTCACGTGATCATGCGAACATAGTATCCATTGGCTGGCCGTATCAAATACCTTGCGTCGAGATCTATTAGCAGGGACACGACAGATAGGCCAGTAATAATACGACGGTTACTGGAACTACTATAAGATTAAGGTTATGTCCAACATCTTGGCGAGGAATTTCACATCCATGGGACTATTGGAAAAGAGTACAGACCATTCCAGCAAAATTTAAATTACCAGAATATAGAAAAACAGTATTTATATATTATTATTAATATTTAATTTTTCCATTTTTAAACTGCTTATTCATAAAAAGTATTTTTCTTTAACACTGTATATATATTTAATTGTGTACAATTTATAATAATGTTTAGTTATACTAAATTTCAGCCACATACATTGATTACTTTACCTAAACAATGGTACGTAAAACGCATAAAATAAAAAAGTTAAAATACCCCTTAAAATCATTACACCACCATTTTAACATAAAGTAATTAATGTATGGGGCTGAAATTTAGTATAACTAATATACATAGGCGGTGTACACCAATATTTATAATATGTTAAAGAAAAATAATTTTTAATGAATAAATAGTTTTAGAATGGTAAAATTATATGTTTAATCATGTATACATGCTTTTCTGTTTACACCCCGGCAATTTGATTTTATCTCATTTTGTAGTAGATAGTGTCGTTATTTAGAACTAACCTTTTTTTTTAAAAGATAACTCCTCGTTAATTTGATTAATGTGTCCGAATTGGTCATTTAAATACCAATTTGATATGTCTACTATATAAAATTTCTCGTAACTGTACCGATTGTAGAGATAATAACATAACTTGCCAGGCTGAGGTACTGCGTCAAATAATACCAGGTTCCTTATCTAGTCGGTGTTGCTGGTATGGGTTGATACATCGTTACTCGACATATTTTACAAAATAATCACCTACCCACACCTATGTTAAAGTCCTTGCCCAAATGTTTCACACCCAAAAAATCTTAAAAGTTATTGTTGAAAGAGGTTAGGAGTTCGAAAGTTCATGGCCACCAGAACAGAAGCTCACCATTCAACCCTATCCTGAGACGCCAATCTCTCACCCGATACCTTAACTCCCTCAATTCCAGTTTCTCAATACCCTCCCATATACCTGTGATGTAGCAACGGGTAATTTTATCTTCAGTAAGTCTCCCTTTAATAAATACATTTTAAAATATATTATTCTATTTTAACGAACACACCATGCCCGGAAAACACCGGCTCGTTCGAGATTACGTCAAGAGCCCAAACGTTTCATAGCAGGGCTACCAATCTACCCAAAGTGGTAGCCTTGTGGTTCTATTTAGGCCAGGTACCAAGGGGTCCATAGTTGTAACATTCTACTACCCTCGGTGTGGCATAAATCTAACGTAAGCGCAACATCCCATAGGAGACTCATCCTCCATTCTTTCACGGCAATAAAAACACACACAAACCCTGTTATGATAATGAAACATTGTTGCCACATTTCACTCGTTAAACATTGTTGTCATTACTCTCCATTAGAACCGTTGTATGAAGGGTTGAGGGGAGGGGGGGGAGGTTTGAACAAACAAATGTTGTGGTAGTATCA
>CABFWB010000190.1:87931-101246 GCA_902151455.1 Timema bartmani
CACTGATATACGTTCACAGTTGAACAGCGCGGATTTAGATCACCCGACCACATTGTTCCAGTGGTACTTCCCTCCTCCTCCGCCATGATCATTACAGTCTGATCGCTGATTGTCTAACGCAGTACAGGAGAGAATGCTGACACCAGTTCGGATAGCTAAACAATAGGGAGCCGCCACGTCTAAAGCTGGATATATATGCTTGTGACGAGCCAATAAACTGTTCCAAGAACCAGATTACCCGCCTTAGAGGTCCAAAGCGTCACAAATACCTCTCAATTGTTAACTAAAGGGTTTATTTGGAACTCAAGTTTAATACACCACATGGTTAAGTGACGTATTTAAGGGGAAAGCGCAAAACCCCACGTCAACAAGGCTCGCGCAAAACCCCATGTAACCCTCTTCGATGGCCGCATGGTCTAAGGCGTCACTTTAGCAATAAACTAGACCACCGGTGACAGATCAGGGTCCAAATTCCAGTAGGTTGTACCGAGGGTGGTTTATTCCTTAGTGGTTTTCCACTCCCCCTCTTTATGCAAAATTCGGGGGAACTTCTTTTAAATTCAATTTTCTTTATACCCCAACACATTAGAGTATAGCCCGAACATGATAGTAAGACCCAGTACTAAAAAAAAAGCATTAAAAAATAAAGGTTTAACGGTGGTCGTTTATTATTAAAAACAACCAAATGTTTCAAAATGGTTTATTCCAAAGGGTTTCCCAATCTCGCTTATTGTAAATGCGGGACATTTTGTTATATACTACATTTTGTTTTATACAATAGAGATATAGATTTATTGGTGAGGAACTATACATCTCACCAAAGTAGCCTATTTAACTAACATCGATGTTCCTAGGAAATATTGCAGCTCCCCCGCTACAAAGACCACAGGTAGATAATAGGACAACCGGCCACAGTAGACTGCGGTCATTTAGTAAACACACAAAACGGTCGATTGGCTCGAAAACACCGCACCCCCCTCGTGCTTTAAAGGGAGGGGGCGGACAAATCGCCCTTTAAACAATCCAAAACGAATAACTCGCCTAAATTTCTATTTTATAGAAACGGGGGAGGGGGGAGGAACGGAGTTGCGTAAATGTTCAAAACCTTGTCACTGTCCGCAAAGGTTTGTATCTCACGCTTCAATGCTCCGGCGATGATAATTATATATTACGGACACAAGTCCCATATTAGTGGCAGACGGTCGGTGTGGAGGGGAGGGGAGGGGAGGGGGAGAGAGGGCAAGTATAAATGTGCAGCACCCGTCAAAACAACCACTGCTACCGTCATAAACCTATGAATACATAATCAAGAGAGACAGAAACGGAAATTGGCTATTTCCAATGTATCTCACGCTCCAACAGACAATGCTACAATAAAGAGATATAATACGGGGATGTCTATTTTTTTTTAAAGAAGGTAGTCATGGAGGGTTAATTTGGCCCAATCCCCACTGGAAGCGTTTTGCATAAATTAATTAAGTAGTGGAGAACGATAACATAAAAATAAACGCACAAAAAAAAAAGAGATTAGATAGAATTGCAATCATTAAATTTAACAATGAATTCGACCACATCGGTGGTCGCATGTTCTAAGTCGTGTAAGTACAATAATAAACCGGACCACCCGCTAAAGATTCAGAATATTAATACCCGCCGGGCCAGTTTTCCCAAAAGAGGTTCTTACACCCCCTGCATTCTACTGTGTGTACCCCCATAGACAGTATATCTTCCTTGGTCTTGGTACATCAGAGTAAATATACGTATAGCCCAAACATCTAGCATTGCACTAAGCCATGCATTCGTAAAAATCAACTCCTATCTTCCAACATCAAGAGATTAGTGATTAATTTAATTATTAAATGGTTTTATTCAACCAAAGGTCACGCAATTCCTAAATGGCCTACGCAAGCGGAACTAAAAACTGATTCCTTGTTTTCTGTTCCAACCTTATAAAATGCCCTTTTCTCCCCTTTCCCTTTAATCCTGCATCACTACATCCCCTAAAAAGAGGGTGACAGTCCCTAGAACAGGAAATATATTGGAAACAGGGCTGCGTCCCCTAAATGCCTCGCTCGTACAGTCGGTTTCATCAAACTATTTGCTTGATAAATAATTTCTAATTCAGGAATAGCTTTTATGTAACCATAAACATCAAAAAATATTAAACCATGAATAGTACTTACATTTTTTAGATTACATACTTCATCAGGGATTCGTTTTATAGATACCAATTTATTATTTATTGCAGAGTATAGTCTAGACTCTGGAGATTACCTTTAACTATAATTATTAGATGAAAATGCCATCATTCTAACATAAAAATGTTCGCCCTTTTACTGTAATTATATTAATTTAAATCACAGCATTTAAGATCTACTATTTCAATATTTGTTAAATCATGTGAATGAAATTAATGTTTCACATATGGTCATTCAGATGTTGCATGATAAAATAAATTAGTAAAAAATTAATTATATGGTGAACGGTAATTCAAGTAATACTACATACAACCGTTTGGAATTTGGCTACAATAACTGGCATTTGAAAGATCTCCGGGGTTTTATTTTTTTCCAAAATCAGCTAATATTCAACAGAGACTTTAAATAAAAACTTATATTTTAAACTGGACTTGAGGAAATTTGTTTTTTCTATAAAACATTAATAATTACAACAAAATTGTGAAAAGTACACGCGATGAAAATTTGTAGTTTATATAGTTTTACTAATTAAATTAATTTCATTTAATAATAAATTATGTTTTATTGCTAAAGTTTATATCAGGATAGTTTAAGAACCAAGGACCTTTTGGAAGGTAAACTCAACAGCATGACTGATTACACATCAAGAAAAGTTTTGCAACACGTCTACTGACAAGACATGACAGGTTTTGCAAGTGTAGCTCATCCTATCGCCTCAGTGGGATAGTCTTGAATAAATAGTATGGGCTGGGGGACATTGTGATAACACAGCTTAGTGGAGTAAGCACCCCAAAGCACAATAAAGAAAACGAAACCAGGTGCGGTGGGTCAAAAACCACGAAAAAAAAAGCCTTACATAATCTAAGGACCATACAAAAAAGTAAGGAGGTTGACATCTTATAGAATCTAACCTTCCAAATACAATACTGATCTGACAGTAATAGAAAATACTATAACAGTATTAATACATTAATACGTCAAGTCGTGTGGTTTGCAGCTATAGCTTAATAGAAGCTTACCATTCACGTAGGTCTGTGTGTATTGGGAATAAAGTAGGGAGGAACTTAATAAAAATACAAACATTGATATTTTATAGATATTTACATTATCTATGAAAAGTTATAGTTTCAGATCAAGACTTTACGTATGAACACGTGAAAATAGTTTTAGTAACTTTTACAACTGTTAGAAAAAGTTCCTTCCAATTATAATCAGACTTTTGTTTTAATGTTTTAAAAGTTAGTTTTTTAGCACTGCATCTTACCACCCATTCGGGTTACACGCATACGTACTAATTACGCTAATGTGTTAAGGATGAAGGTCAAATTGAGAGGAAATATACCATCATTTGCGTGTAAAGAAAGGGAATAATCATTTTAGAAAAAAACCACCCTTAGTAGGCCCAACCGGGATTTGAACCCCGATCTCTCCATCACCAACAGTCCAGTCTACGTCTTAGACCAGGGATTGGCAACTTTGTCTTCTAAACTCACAAATATATCAAGTACTTTCAAATAATATTTGTGTGAGATCAAAATAAACTTTATCGGTCATAATCGGTAATGTTCGGTAAGATCAAGAGGTTTGACAAGAAAATGTTTTTTATTAATTATATATTTCCAGGAAGGTGGGCAAGTTAAGTATTTGAGAAAAGCTTGAATTTAAGGAATAAATATAAGATGTATGGACAGCAAAAAAAGGTATAGTTAAGAAATTATAGGTGATCGCGGGACTTTTTATAAGTCGATCGGGACCCAAAAAGGTATCTGACCCCTGATTAGACCATTCGACCAACGATTTTAAATGTCGACCGCAAAAATATTTGTTTTCTAAAATGTCCTCCCTACCGTGTTCTAAAACGAGCGTAGACTCGCTGCAAACTTCACGAAACAATAAGTCATGGAGCGTTATCGTAACACGCGGGGCACGTCATCGGGAAGTCACGTGTCGCGACGGAAAGCCGCATGACCGGAGGCGCACCGCATTGCGAGGAAGATCAGGGAATGGAGGGAGGGGAGGGATCGTAAATTCATCTTCCCCCTCCAACGAAGACCAGCCAGATTCCCCAGTAATTCATAGATACTTTAGGACTTTGGAAAGAGAGGGGTGAAAGAGAAGGAAAGGATTCTTCGCTAACCTCCACCTGATAAAACTATCCTCCAAGGCGGACAGGTTTATATTGCGGAGAATGCGTGATTCCTATGAAAAAAAATATTTACAGAAATCACAATTAATGGCATCGAGAAAATTGTTGATAAGCCTAATAACGATCAAAGGCATGATGTCCTGTCACGCATTCACATTGCGTCTAACTACTCGCTCGGGCTCGTCTCATAACACACTAACGGGGTAGCGACGAGGAAATTATAATTGGTAGGTAATGTACCCAGATTTAGAGAGAATCACCCCAGTTTACCTGATTAGGATCAAGGGCTGGAAATTCAGTCTATCCTGAGAGGTATGATTTAAGATGGGATGAAAGGGGATGCGAGAAAAAGCTAGCATTTTTGCAGTTTTTATGACAAAACTTTATGGTCAAAGTAAATAAAATATTGTTACAGTACAAACATAGAATTTAATTTTCTTCACGTGGTGACCTCAAAATTTCTCTAATATCTGTCTAGGGTGTTCTGGAGTTTAATGAAAACTTTTTCTCCTAGGAAGGTTAATATTTAGTCGTATCTGCGTGAGGGAGAGTGGAAAACTATTTTGGAAAATGCACATAAAGTACTCCCGACC
This sequence comes from Timema bartmani, assembly GCA_902151455.1. Lineage (NCBI taxonomy): Eukaryota > Metazoa > Arthropoda > Insecta > Phasmatodea > Timematidae > Timema > Timema bartmani. The sequence continues at coordinate 92,869 of CABFWB010000190.1, forward strand.
GAGATTTGAACCTCAATCTCCGTCATCGGCAGTCTAGTCTACTGCGAGAGTAGCGAGTTAGACCACATGACCACCGAAGCGGGTTTTCGATATATTATAAATTTATTACACTATGACTAAACAATTGTGATCAAAGTGTCACAAAAGAGAATCAGCGAGCCCGGTGGGTATTTTTTAAGTTATGTTGGTAGCGCTTTTCGCCCAAACCTGATACTGCTACAGTAGACTTAGTTGCCAAGCAAATGTCAGCTTTGGATAGTTAGTAACTTAACATTAAAAAAAAAATCATTTCAACAACTTACATTTTTGTTTTAGTTATGCATAGGCCTATAATTTTTGTAATCATTTAAAAAAGTAAATATAATGCTATAACCTCAAAAAAATTGTGACCCAATACGAAATATTCCACCATCTCAAAAGGGGTTAAGACTCCCAGGTTGGAAACCGATTGTGTAAAATGTTACTAATAAATAAGTGAATCTACCATAATGTAAACACTCATGTTCAGTTAATTCCTAACAAATGACAAGATTTACACTCGCTTTACCCAGAAAAGTAGCAGTCTTACCTTGACAGATCATCAGAGTGGAATAAAGCAAGGTAAGCCTTCTTGCTACTGAACAGAATTAACAGACAACATTTCAACCCGCCACGATTTAAAGTTTTAAGACGGCCCCTGAATTCTATCTTGACGCAACGCGTTCAACAACGAGAATGGGAGAGTTGCGGAGACAAGATTGATCAGGCGATATAACAAAGTAACCCCAAACTTTCAATGTTTCCTCTATAGCGACATGTTTAGTTAAATTGTCTTCACGAATTAGAATTTAAAAAGTTGAAATTCTAATTTAAATGTAAATTGGGTTGATTTACTAAGTTAGCTGGCTCTTTTTTCCCCAAGAATGTTATGGTACTCAACAGGAGATAAACCCTCAAATGGATAGAAGGATTCTTACGATCTTGTGATGGTTGATGGTTGCGCTTAACTAGACAATATATTACTTATAATCATTTTCATTTACAACAAATACTTCTAGTTTGGCAAAGTAATTACATAACAAGCTAAAATAGCAATTTAAATACACTATGTTTATATTTTTAGAAAAAACTTTATGGTGTTTGCAATTTTCATCTAATAGCTAGTAAAGTTATTAGATATACTTTCACGTATTCAGAAGCCAAGTCAAGTGATATGAACTGCAGCTATCACTTAATATAATCAATATCTATATATAAAGAATAACATCAATAATAGAGTAAAATGTTATCAATCATTTTCTAAAAAATCTTTCATAATATAAACTATGTTTAAGGTTACTACGATGGCAATAGTTAAATTTACTATTAGGATTATTCAAAGTTCACTTTCTGAGCTAAACCATTACTCTCATACTAGCATAGGACTAAAAAATTAACTATTCTCGAATACTAGAAAGAAAATGGCCTCAATCAGTGCTAGAGTTGGGCCGGAACTTCGTTCCGGTTGATACAACACAAGTTTAAAGCGTTACGCCTGCACATTATAACGCTACTTCTTCGTTCTTCCTATCGTTTTCCAAAAGGTTCTCTGTTATAGTCTGAATGAACCCAGATCCCACCACGTGTCTGTATAGTGTATTGGATTTTTAACGAACCAAGATACTACGTTTCTGTACAGTGTATAGTATTTTCTATTACACTGGGTTTTCCAAGAATTTGTTCACAACAGAGACTACGATTCCTATAACAAGACAACACAAATATTTTACAAATGTAACCTGACCTTTCTTTTGTGGCCTGTGGGGATTATATTTTAAAGGGCATTTGCTATTTCTGTTCGTAGGTAGAAGATTTATACCTTCAGTTTTACAATGTCTTTCATAATGTAAATACCTTATGTACCTATTTGAAGTTCCGGACTCTGTGCCACAAGTAACCCAGCAAAAAACAAACAAACAAAAAAACTAATTTTGTAAGCACATCTCTCTTTTTATAAATTATGTTTCGCGTAAAATGTTATGTGTCTACTAAAGTTAGCTACATTTCCTTGCTGCGTCAGTTTTATAACCAAACACATTTTCTTCAAGATATTTATTGCATTGAATGAAATGAAAAATGACTAATAATGTCCATTTGTCTGCGGCTAAATCTTTAGAACTGCTAAGCGTATTTAATAAAACTTTAGCCTGATTAGAAGTCAAAATTTACATGCAAATTAAAGTCCCAATATTTGTTTTAAAAAAAGTCCTGGTGTGGTTCGAAATAATACTTAAATAACTTAAAATTCACGTATTAGAAAGGGCTTTATATTAAAAATAATAGAATATCTGGTGTTTTCTGCTAATTTAAAGAATATTTATTACTATGCATCTTATGTTGAAACAAAATTTTTCCTATTGATTAAATAATAATAATATTTCTTAATATTCTCGTATTATTTCATAAAAATGTGATACAAAGAATTTTTCAAATTTTCTGGTGCCATATTTTGTCCCTTCTGTAACAATATTTTGCAGGACAAAACTCCTTTTTACTTCAAAAGAAGTGATATGGGGAATGTTTTAGCATGCATCTCACTCTAATTGTAATTCAATTAATTTCAGTCTGATATTTTCCCCACAAACGATAGGTATCCATCTGTTTCGATGTTTCAACTGTCTTACTTTTTACAACAATAAGAGATATGTAAAACAACAATGTTTAAGTATGAAAACAAGGGACGAAATAAAATAAATACTATGAATACAAAATTAATATTTATTATAAATAAGATATTTACCATTTTATATTTAGTAATATTCATAAACTATCTAAAATACGCGAAATATGCAAAAACAAATATTCTACATATACTTTTTTGTGTGTATTAAAAATAATAGGTTTGGCATGATATCTGTAGCTAATTCCAAAAATGCATACAAATCCTGACATTCCTAACCAAACATCAGTTTACAAAATACTTGTAAGAAAATAAATGTCAATAAAAACAGATATATATGCAGCCTGTAGATGATAAGCGTAAAAATAGGTTTTTCGCAAAAATGACTGACGACTTTGATGAAAATGAACGTGGGTAGAAAACCGTAGCTCGTATTTGACGTTTTGCTACCAGTTTCATTCAACGCTGGTAAGTTTTGACTACAATATTGTCGGAGATGCTACAAATCTATATTTCTCATTCACAAACCTTCATTATGTTCTAATCAGTAAAATAAACAGGCTAATTGATTTAAAGAAAAAATAATCCCATAGCATAGGTAGGTATTTAGGTTTTAGACTAGTGTCTACCTACATAGTTAAATATTGGATATCGTTTACTGTGGCACTGTATTTTTCCATTCAATATAAATCAGTATTAATTAATTGTAACTATCAATAAATTAGATTAGTATTGTAAACTGCAATGTGATATTGTACTGAAATTAAATTCAATTAAAGTGGCATGGCTTAGCATCCAACTTATTGCATTGTCTATGCACACTTCAATAAGTTCTACCAATTTAAGTGTCATGCTGTAAAATAGATTAAGGAATTATTGGTTGTCAGTTGTTACCGTTCTGGTTGTTAAATTTTCTTAAATTTTCTAATTCGAGCTCTGGCCTAAATAATAAATGTTGTTGACATGTCGGAACTAAATCCGGGACCCCCGAATTTTGACTATCACCGTTTAACTAATTTTATTTAGAGTCCAAATAAATTAGAACATGTCTAATTATACTGATAATCCATTCTACTAAAGCAAACAAATAAAGTTTGTTAAAGGCTGGCTTTAATAATCTAGGTATGAAGGAATGTCTACAGGATCAAATTAAAACATCACTCAAGAGCTAAATATGCAGCATTTTAAATAATGTTCGCTAGTTTTTTACACCAACCATCTTTTATGAAAATATCACTCATATTTTAAAAATTTTCTTTGGATAATTCAATTTATGAATGCGCTGATTATTTTACTGTAAAAAAAATACCTTGTGACTGTATAAACAGCTAATTATTGAAATAAGAGTAATGAAAGTTCAATATAATTACAGGATTTATTATAGAGGGAGATAATAAAAAGTACACATTAGTAAACACATCCAGTTTATTAGTATATTTAAATTATAACTAGCCACACAAAAAATCAAGTATAAAAAATATGAATAAAACTAATTAAAATTTAAAATGAAGAAATAAAACTGACCTTCGATAAAATTGGACACTCATTCTTTAAAGTGATTGATCCAGATGATTCGCGGCTGTTTTTAATTCACTAAAATAAAATTAATGATATATAAAAAGACGACATTTTAAGTACAATTTTTTAACAAGCTAATTTAAAAAAAATTATATCGTAGAGATAGTAAAAAATAAATTAAAAAGTTATTTAAAATGTAAATACCTCTAAAATATCATTAATTTGTATAATATATTGGCAAAATATTCTAAATCTGTAGATACTCAACTAATTTAACTTTTCATGAAATGAAACAAATGATATTAAAAATTGAGCAATAATCTCGTATTTCTTAGGTCCATTAACAAAGAAATATCATCAAAAATTTAACCAACGAAATTTTTCTCTATTTTTTTCGATTTTTCTCTACCATTATAATCATAACAATGTAGCTACACCGTATTTTTAAGTCGCTTAGCCGTCTTTTGTCAATGTGTTCATTTAAGCACAAATTTTTACCAGGGTTTTTAATACATTGTTTGTGTAAATTAAGATTTGTCCACAAAATAATTTAGGCCCATGAGAGAATTGACGTTTTACTAGCAAATTTTATTGATAAATCGTTAGAAATTTTGTTTATAATATTTGATAAAGTTTTTCCTCCATTCAGCTCTAACCATTTCCACTATCTTAGTCATAGCCACCATATCCGATATTTCTTACCGTTTAACCAAATTCATGTTTTTAAAATGAAATGCAACTAATTTTCCTTGAGCAAGTTCATTAACATCTATGCTATTTTTACATATTTTCTAAAAAATGCATGTTATATATTAAAATCAAAAAAGATCGATTAATCACAATTAATTTGTTTTCTAGCATGTGGATTCCTGTTTGAATTATATTCCATATAAAATGTATTTGACATTAATTTTAGACTCCCAGTACTATATATTCATTGGAATTAGTGTTCTAGTCTGTTATCGAATGGTTTCAATCTCTATGTACGTCCGCTGTCCCCCAGGAAGGCAGTTGTGCCATCTCTTGAGCGAATGTACCAGACTTTATGGAGCGACGTCTGCCCAACATCTGGGACTGCAGCAAGTCCCTCTCGAGGTCCAATTTCTCCCGCTCCATCTCGATCTTACCCCTCTCGGCCACAGACTTGAGCGTCTCGGCCCGCAACATGTCCCTGGACGCCCCTAACATGTCACTCTCTGCGGACAACTTCTGCCGCTCCTGTCCCAACATCTCCGCCAGACGTTGCAGAACGTCAAGGTTGAGACGCGTCAACTGGAGCCTCATCTCTGGCTCTGACAGCATGTCCTGCTTCGCCGGTGGTAGATTTGATACATGACTGTCGGGGGAGCTTACTTCAAGTTCCACGTCCGCCACAGTCGATCTAGTCGGCGAAGAGTTGGTCGTTGAGCCACCAGAACGAGTCTTCGTCGAACGGCGGAGGCCTCTACCATTTTCATAAAAACCCAAACTTGGAGCGGGGACTTTACCGAAAACTTGTATTTTATCCGTGTCGAGTCGTGTCGACCCGTCAAAACCTGCCGAGTCCCTCGTACCTCCACGTTGCAACGCAGTTGCGGTATTGGAAGGTTCATCATTGGCGAACATCGTCAACATCGGCGGAGTAGCCGTTGTAGTCGCAACATCTTTTGAGGCCATGGGCGGAGGAGTAGAGTGGGTATTGTCGAATAAATCGGACCTAGACTTCCATACGCCAGCTTGACTGTCGGTGCTCGTGAGAGTGTTCGGCTGAAGATCAGGAGGTTTCAAGAGAGATGGTCCTCTCACGAGAATCGCCATTATCTGAGATAAATCCGCTGAAGATAACCCACCGATGTCTGCCATGGAACGTATGTGGTTGACGTATTTATAGAGATCTGGTTTGAAGGTGTTGGATCCTAAAAGAAGCTTGTCTGGAAGATCTAGACGGCTCTTTGACAGTGGAGCTGCACCCTTATCTCCAGACGGATTGGCGATGTCTGGGGGCTGTGGGGTGAGCTCTTTGGTGTGTGTATTAGGAGTGACGGGGGTGGCTGGAGTGCCGGGGGTGTACGCCTCTCCAGAACTCACGGTTGTGCTGAAGTCAGCTGAAATATAACGGGGAAACAAAAAAATTACTATAAATCTAATGGACGACATTCAGTTAGCAAACTCCCTTAATGGAACTAAACGCATCAACACACGGTATCAGGTTGGTTAATTATGGGTCAAAAAATATATAAACAGAGTTAATGGCTCATGAAATCTTTTTACCAAAATTAAATATACGGTTTTGATCAATTTAATGATTAGTGAAATGATAGTTAGAAAAAAAAACACCAATTAAAATTTCACAAGTTATTAATTTTAGTTTAGGCTAACAAAGCCACAGCATAATTTATTTAAAACAAATCACACAAATTAATAGCTTTATTAAAACGGTCATTAGCTTGTACAGTCATCCTCGGACAAAATAGACCAAAAAACATTTTAATATTTATATACATAGTCTTCTGTTTAAAGGGTTACATAAACAAAATCTAGACATCTGATTTGTTTTAAGCTGAAATTTACTTTTTTTTAAATAGTGGATGTAATGGTGTGAGTTGCAATTACATTAGAAAAATTACTTATTTAGGAGAGTAGCATGGTCTTTAGTTTCGTTACAAAGATGAGAAAACACAGATTTAATGATAGATTGATAGCTCATGACTTATCTGCTCGAAGTGAAGGCTATGTCGTGTGGAAAGGGCCAAAAGATGGGTAGAAGGGTGTTATCCTTGATAGTACATATCACCCTTCAAGCCTGCATTAGCTCCTCCCACCTCCACCCCACAAGGGAGGTGATATTAAATCAAGTCTACTAGCAGAGAATAGAATAGAGTAAATTTGCACACCTGAGAAAGAGAAGGTTTGTTAAAAGGTGTGTGATGACAGAAAGGAGGGGTTGTTAAACAAAGAACAGAGAAGAGTAGATTAAACAAAAACCAGCGACATACCTGTTCCCTTCACCTGATGGTATCATGCTTCTCAGATTGGTTAGCCAGCGTCGGTTCAACCAAAGCCATCTTCTGCAAATTGAAACGAGTGAAGTTTACGTAGCTTATTTATACTAGTTCTTTTAACAGTATACCTCGCTCCCTTCATGGCATTATCGTTACTACGGTATTTAGATTTAAAGTTCACATTTTTTCTTGGTGATCAAGTTAGACAGAAAACAATTTTAATACTATATTCAATTATAAGTTATTCATAGAGAATAAATATTGCTCTCGTGGTATAGTAAGTCAATTTCACAATCTGTGTCTTTTTGTAAACCACATCCTTGGTTTGAAAAAAAATCCCTGGCAAATTTTGTGGTCTAAGCATAGGAGAGTCATCACTTATCTAGAAAGGTGAAATGCGAAATGACTCAAGTTTTTTAAGCATGCATATAAACTAAGTACATTCCCAACACCCTGTCTATTGAACTAAGGGTTCCTGGTTCAATTTCTTGCATGGCCAAAAATGTATCATTCATTAAAATATTGGTTCACCATATCAAATTGATAAATCAATGGCTGGGGACGGGATATTGTGCTTTTCCTAGTCTTAAGTTGGATTATAAGCCCCATGAAGCTACGACAGGCCTAAGAAGCCGATAGTGGAAGATTTAGGATATAATAAAAAACGTACACCGGTCGGAAACAGTAATGGATGTAAAATATACTAAGTACATTAATGTATTAAGGATGAAGAAGGTAGAATTTAAAGGAAGAGTACTTTCATTTGCGTTGGGGGAGAGTGAAAAACCATTTAGGAAAAAAAACACCTCAATATATCTAACGGATTTTAACCCCAATCTCAGTCATCGGTGATCTAGACTATTGTGAAAGTTACGCCTTGGACCATGCGGCCACAGAAGGGGGTAAGCTGTAATGTTCAGTTTGTAGCCGTTGTGGACCGTCCGGTGCTCACTCGCACTCAGGGGCAGTAAATAATTAAAACACAAGTCTACCTCTTGGATGAAAAGCCGATCTACTTGGTGATAAATATTAAATATAACAAAGACTCATATCCTTTATAGGGTGCGTAGCAACGTTTGAATTTAGTTTTATTATTGTTTTAATAAACAATTTGAGACCGATATTTAAAAATTGGCAACGCCAATTAGTTTAAAATTGAGCAATGGATTTATAAATATTTGAAAGAAATCCCCAAATACCTCACCTCCCACATTTACAGTAATATATTTTACCCATGTAAA
>CABFWB010000190.1:101399-117831 GCA_902151455.1 Timema bartmani
AATTTTTTTTTTTTTTTGCCAAATCAAATAAAATATTTCTAGTAGAAACATAGTTAAACATTTCTTCAAATGGAGATAACAGTTGAGTATCAGTCATGAGCATAGCGGCGTTAGATGACAAGCTTTTTAAACTAAGAAAATATGTCATTAAATTCCAGGACACCCTTGACAGATATTCAACAACGGTTGATATCACCACATGAAGGAAATTAAACTATCTGATTTATTTTCACCAAAAAAAAAGTTATGATAAAAAAAACTTGCAAACACACTTCGCTTTGTTATAAAAGTAAATAAAACAATATTCTAACAATTACGTATAGTAAATATTCTTTAATTACTTTTACTAAATTTTTAAGGATATTAAAAACCAAATTACACAATGACATTGAAATTGGCGTATGAAATAAATTGAACCATCTCGAATATAACACCCCACCCCTCCCTTCCGAGTTTTACACTAAAATAAACATGTTATGGTGGACAAATTGACAGTTTTATTAGTAGGTAACAATACTTGCGCAAACTTCGATTAGCCATTTTTTTTAGTGTTAGTGTTAGGTGTTGACGTTTCTTTAGTGGAAGTAATGATCGAGGATGCTAGAAATGTTTTACCTAGTCTGAGAAAAAAAAAGAACAATAATTCACACTTCCTATCACGAAAGACGAACATTACGCGCTTAGCGCCCAAATACGTTGCTCCATTTAGAGTTTTTATTCCTCTTACTCAGCTCTAAGTCTAGTGATTTATTACCCTAGCAGAGGTGTCTTAGTAGCCAACCTAACAAAACCACAGTTTCTAAAAAAAAAAGTACCGTTAAAAACCCTCAAGTTCCCATTAGAGTAGAATAAAATATGTAACCATTTGCGAAGAAGACATGAGATTATTTTTCTTAGCACCACGTCTTACTACCCGTTCGGGTTATAGCCTATGTAGATACCGATTACGCTGATGGTTTTAGAGATGAAAGTTATATTTATAAGAAGTGTACCCACATTTACGTGGAGGGAGAGTTGAAAACCATTTTGGAAAAAAAAACCTCAATACAACCGACTGAGATTCGAACCTCGATTTCCCTGTCATCGGCAGTTTAGTCTACTGCGAGAGTAGCGCGTTAGACCTTGCGGGCACCGAAGTGGGTCTTAAGATTACTAGTTTTCTTCCGCCCGTGAGCGATAATACTAATTTTAACCAGATGTTAAAATTTTGACCGAAATTTTTTTACTAATATATCAAATAAATAACACTAAAATAAATGGTATGGAACTCCACAAGGCCTTTATCGCTTTATTGTTTAAAAATGGAGATAATTCCTCAAAATTCGTAATATAATATACACTACCAAACCTGAGAACCAATTGCGCTATACATAAATACTTTTTTGACTTACGGTTTTAAATTTTATAGTTCTATTTTAAAAAATTAACGTATTCATTTGTATAAACAACCAATAAAAAATATCGATATTGGGTCCCCCAAGGGTCAACACTTCGTATTAAAAAATTTACTTCCGGTTGAAATTTTCGGCATTTTATTAGGGGATGCACACCTTATGGTTATCGCATTGCTACCAAATCTTTCTTATAAATTTTGACCAATAAAATAGGTAATTAAGGACTATTGAGTCTAAAATGAGAGATTATTGCTATACAAGGGGCGGATCTAGTCGCGCGCCTCTCACCTTGTTGCACAAACATTGTTTAGGTTTAAATTTATTTTATCGTTTTTACTATTACTATTTCAATGATTTAAATAAAGATTTTTTAAATAATGTATTTTTAAATAACGTGCTTTAAACAAAATCTTTGAATAATACTAACAACACACATAACGTGTTAGTATGGCTTAGTGGTAAAATTTCGAGTTAGAATGAGAAATAGCTAGCTATACTATAGAGTGGAGAAGTTAAGATTGTTAGAAATCTGAATAATTCCATATTTTATGTCCAATTGATTGAATAGCTAAAAAAAACTATTTATATAATTGTTATAATGTTTAAACTTTTTTTCCTCTTAATAATCACTATTTGTCGATATTCTTATTATTTGCTTATGATAAATTTCAATACTAGTCGCAAGTTTCGAGTTATACCTTTCATTAGAGGATTATTCTCAAGTTTAGCGCTGCACTGAAAAATTACTTAAATACTTACTCTCAAATTTTGAAGTATTTTTTATGTCAACATTTCCTCAGGTGCCTTCTTAGGACCCGATCCCGATGGGAGCACCCGCGTCCCTCCCCCTTACGAAAATCCTGGATTCACCCCTGTGCTGTACAAATATTTCCCCTAAGAGGTTAATGAAAAAACATCAACTTCTTGAAAGGCTTACCTATTTGCTTACTCTATGACATTAGAGAATTATTGCGTTAAGACTTTAGTATCTTTTTACAACTAAAGCTTACAAAATTGTATAAATATATTTGCCAATATCTGAGAAACTGTGTATTTTATAAAAATATATTTCAATTAAAGTTTTTTTTAATAGTACTAACATTTTACAATGATAAGTTATTTAGTAACCCAAATAGTAGGAAATACTGAAATTTACGCTTCTTTAAAGTACCCTAAAAGTGATTTTGATGGTAAAATGAAACCATCCAGTTTATTTATAATCTTTATCAACGCCTAAATACGAATTTTAATCAAAATCGTTAAGAGCCGATTTTGAGGAAAATCGATTTTTTTTCTTTTCGTTTCTTACTAAACTACTCTTAATTTTGGGGTTAAAAAGACACAGACCGATGGCATTGCAAAGAACCCCTAGGGTTCGGGAGGTCATGTCGACATCCATCAACATTTCGGGTTAGATTTTTCTTACGGTCGCAATACTTTACCTTTAGTGTTCGAAAAGTTTTAAAATATATATGTATGTATATATATATATATATATATTTATTTATGTGCGTATAGCTTTAAAGTTAAAAGTTTTATAAAAAATATGTTTTGAATAAAATATTTGTATTATAAATATATCTACATATTTTCAATAACACGTAATTTCATATTTCAAATAGTTTCTGAAATATGATAAAAAAAAAAAGAATTAACGCATTAGACCGGAGCCCTTAAAGTCATTTTGCCGAAATATTTAGGGTAACCTTTTGTTGGTAATACTTATAAATGTTTTTAAATAAAATGTAATCAAAATCGTTATACCTGACTGAGAAAATATACTCTTTTTGCCCTTCAGTAAACTACCCTTAATTTTAGGGTTAGATATTAAATTCCAAAAACCCCTCTGTAAAAAACCCTATAAAAACCCTATAAAAACTCTAGATACCAAGTTTTAGCCCGATCGGTAAAATATTTTAGGCTCTAGTTAGAGGTACAGACAGACAGAAGGAAATTCAAAAACAATTTTTTTCGGATGCGGGGGGTCATTAAACGTCGAGATTCATCAAAATCTCTTGTTCAACTTTTTTGACAATCACAATACTTTCTCTACCTGTAAGATAGCGAGAAAGTAAAAAAGTAATTATTACTTTCTACAAAAAATTGGCATTTATATCAGGAAAATAATAAAACACTACAATTATGCAGTAATAAATACAAACGTGTATATTTCAAGAACTTTTTCGTATAGTGTGTTTACCTCAAATATTTGAGTTTTATGCACACCTAAAAATCAAAAAAGGTCGAGTGTTATGCGCACTCAAAAAAAAAAGGGTTTACTATTCTGTTCGTCTGTACCTAGTTTGATGGAGTTCATTCATATGTTTTATGGCTATACAGTACCACGAGGCCAAATCGTTATTTTAATTATAGCTCTAAAATTAATGATTGTTTACTAAATTAATGAAATTAAAAAATTACCATTTGAATGTATTTTATATGATTAGGACCACTGTATTTTGGTTTCTATAAGAATTGATAATTCAACAATATTTTACTAATAAAGTATTTAAGAAAATGACTTGTTAGACTTGTTAAGATAAATAGTAGTATATAATATTACATATTTTAAAAACATTATAAAAATACTGAAATTTAGTAAAGATTCATCAAATAGATAAACTTCTCCAATCTTTTCTGTTAAAAAAGGTTTCTATTGTTAACGAAATGGCGGAATTATAGCGAATAATCTCCGTGCGTGGTATACTTCCCTCGAAAGATACAGAGCTTTATTACGTAATTTCAGACTTTTTTTGATAGATACCTTTACGGAGAGACAGCGCAGTAAAACAGTATTAATGTTGATAGTAATGTAAATGACGTGTCCGTATATCTCCCGCCTAAAACCCCATTCTGCCATTAAGAAGTGATAAATTAGCTTTTCGTTACAAGTCTAATCACACAGCTACCCCTTGCCACCCCCTCCGCGTCCTCCCTTAGTGAAGCAAAGTAAGAGATATGAACACACCCTAATCTGCATTAACGCTTGTTCCATCCACCGTTTCCAACGTGTGTGTGTGTGTGTGTGTGTATTTTTTAATTAATTCCTTCACTAAAATAACGGGACATAAAAGGGGTTGAGGGAAGGTAATTTTTTTAAAAAAGAATTCAATTCTTTAGCAGTCAGAAACCATGCATCATACATTAGTGAAGAAAAAAAAATGCGTGGAAGTCTGCACCTTTTTTAGAATTCAGCAAATGCAGAGCGCTATTTTATTTATGGGGGGAATGGGGGGTAAGGAGAGAGGGCGGGGGTAGTTACTACTCTTACCACCCATTTAAGTTCTCCGTAGCTTACAATAATTTAACCTTGGGTACAGGATGCATTTTAAGACAGCAGCACACACTCATTCATATAAAAACACCACCCAATGCCTTCCCCAAACAGTTTTTCCAAACTTATAAAAAAATACCTCCTCCAGTCAAGGTTAACCAAACTGGACGAGGGGAGTCTTGACCAGTTCGGCAGGCTTGCTGGACTGAAAGGTGTTTCTTTATCGATGTGATTATTCATCCTCTATCCAGACGAATAATGGTGCAGACCCCTTACCATAATCCTATTCACTATGATAATTTAATTCACAATTACTTTGTATATACATTTATAATCTAATTTAAATTCTACTATAATCTCAAATTCGCAGCAATCAATTGGACTGTTTTGCATAATTTCTTCAATTTATCGACACTGTTTAATTAGCATACCAGTATAGTGTATACCCATATCGGCATGTCTGTGCTGATTACATGTATTCACAAATAGCATTGTATCTACAAAACCAATAGTTGTAATTAATGCAAAGTCAAAGAAAAATAAATATGGCACGCAAACGAAAAATTGTGGCATTTAAAAATAAAGGTTGGGTTTAATAGCCTCATTTTTAGTAAATTATTGGATACTGGTTTATATATTTACTATGTCCCACACATTTTGGCGTTTAGTGGTTAATCAATTCAATTTGAGTTAAATACACATTTCACTATTTTAGTAAAAATCTAAATATGTTACTTTAGTTGTTTAGATGTAAATAGTAAAATTTATCATCAGTCAATTAATCAGGACTACCTATAGTTATACACTGCACGCACTTACACCTATGTTTCTAAAACATTACTTACATTAGCCTGTACTCTTCAATAATGGCACTTTTCTGCAGATTTGATTCATGTATACACTTGGATTTTATTAAAAATTAGCTTTAGACAGATTCAAGAAAAATGCACAGTGGTGCAAGCTTAATAAAATAAAATTAATAAAATGACTGCAATATATTAAGTTTTAAAAATATATCCATATTACAGGGATTAATTTTTTAAGAAAGATAAATTTTTGTAGATTTTTTTCGCCGTGTCTTACTACCCGTCAGAGCTATATGCATTTAACTAGGCTAATTGCGTAGGGATGGGAAAGTACAATATAGATAAAAGGTACCGAAATTCACGTGGAGAGAGTGGGGAAATCATTTAAGCAAATCACCTTCAGAGCACTTGCGCGGGATACAAGCTCAACCGGAAAACCAGACCCAGACGAATTTAACGCATCCGCGTGTCCACAAATGCGGAAAGCACGAAGTAAAGAGAGAAGTTTGATAACACACTAAGATAGAAACTCACAGGTTGTTGTTTCTCCAGAGAAACTAAAGTTGACCGCTCGAGGCGAGTTTTAAGGAAACCGCCAGGAAATCCCTCTTCTCACAAACTTTCTACTAGATTTAGAACCCTAACACCAGTCACGGTTGCCTGCATCTACAGAGGTCTTCAACCTTCTTATGTCCAGGGACCAAAGTTTCCGTGTCTCTTGATGGATCGCAATACTGCACCCACAATATTAGGATTGAATACCTATTAAAATTAGGATTGAATATATATTAAAATATTCGTATTAGTTCATTCTTATACTCTAAGGAATAGGATTTCTCGTGAAGGATGTTCTGTTTCTTATCAGGAGGTAGCACGATTTTCTTGTCTACTGGAGTTGTCATTTGCCAGTTCAAAAAAACATTTGTACTAAAACTTAATATTTTTCTTTATGTAAAAACAAAAAATCCTTTATAAAATAATGTTAAATAAATAAAAAACTTATTTTATTAGTTTAGTATATAAAATACATCTGTATATGTATTTTTTTATCTTTAAATAATTATATACCCCTAAATAAAGTATACGTATACTTTTTTTCATCACCGTGGCCCAACCCGCAGCCCGCGAACCTACCTTATTCTAGCCCGAAAATCTTTACGAACATTTAAATAGATAATTAAAAAAAAGGAGAGCCAGCATCGGTGGCCACATGGTCTGAGGCGTCATTCTCACAACACATGTCAATGAATGGGAGATCAGGGGTCGAATCTTGGTACGGTATACAGAGTTTTTTCCTAAATGTTTTTCCATTCTCCCCTCGCGCAAATACGGGTACACTTCCTCTAGATATTCAGAATTCTTCACCCCTAGCACATTAACGTAATTAGTAATAATGCGGGTAGCCTAGACTGGTATTGAGAAGTGGTGCTAAAAAAAAGTAACCCCCTTAATCTGAGTCATCTAAAAACTTTCGGCACAAAAACCTGCTCTTTCATCTCATCACAGTAGCCCCATGGCTTCTTTCGTTCTGACAGTCAAAATTTAGGTATGTACCTAAATTTTGACTGTCAGAAGGGACAGTTGCTAAACACACTTTTTTGCAGATCATATGGTTCGGTGTAGGGATATATAATTTGGTCTAATAGCTTTTCAAAGGCGTCAGCTGTGAGCAGTCAGTCAGCACCAAAGAAGCCATGGGGCTACTGTAAATAAAGACATTGTCACAATATTACTATATTTTTATTCTAAAGTGGGTCCAAAGGAATTTAAAAGAAGTATACTTTTTTACCATGCTTAGGTCCCGTTATGTCCGCTGATGTCCCGCGAGTAATTAAAGGTTGGACCATTCCGTATGTGGTCTATACATTTAACGCATGACTTTCCCCTCCCCCTCGATTCACTTAGGAAGTCACCATGTGATAACACTTGTTTCGTGACGTCACCACACCACGCCACCTGGATCACGCGGGGGAGTGACGTCAGCTGTTTACAGACGAGGCGAGTTACATGAAGGTAATGAAAGAGAGAGACGGGCGCGGCGGCCGTGAATAGTGTCAGTATCGGACAGTCAATGTCTGTCGAGGGCTGGAGTCAGTTCAGATAATGTAATACTCTCAACAACCTCTTCAGATCGTGAATGTGGCCAGAACTTCCTTACTCACCTTGGTTATAGAGGATGGAACCATTCGGGAGTTTGAGAGAGTACTCACAGCGAAGGTCGAGCTATTACATCAACATGGGGTCGAACTCTGGGCAACCTGCCTTCCCAAACACTCGTTAACGAGGCATAGTTCGTAAACGACCATTTTACTCGCTAGATTTTCCAAAATAACGACCCATTTCTAAAAGATTATAATCTTAGATGGTGTATTTATTTCTACAACGTTAATAATAAGACGCATCGGGCCGAAAGTGTGACATGCCTGGCCTAGAGGAACAAGAAACCCAGAGGTGCGAGGGTATCTGATGTATACAAGGAGCTATTAAAACCACTAGATAACCAAAATGGTTAGTTTTAAAATTGCCAAGAAATTGTTTATACCTTTCTTCTCTCCGTACTTCTATTTTAGAGGAAATATAACTTGTATCAAGCATTTAAAAAGCCGTCCGAACATCACAAGTGTGAACCGAAAAAACGCCGTCAAGTAAACTAGTTCCACACGCGACTTCGTGCTCTTCAGGACAACCTGTATCGCGAGTGTGCCTTCGAGCAAGGTCATTCACTCACGACGTCCGTCAGGTGACAGAGAGGGGAAATGGGGGGGAAAGATGAAAGTTCCCGCTACAGACTTATTACTCTGAGACCACGCACTCCTAGCCACTACACGCCATTGAAGTAGCTACGTCATGTGGGCTAGTGCGCCTCCTAGATGCATCTCTGAAGGAACTTCAGGGCTAAAATTGGGGAACGGCGTTGTCATTATCTTGTGACCAATCTTTCCTTAAATATAAGAACAGGTTTCGCAAGTCTAGTTCGTCGATGTTGCCAGTAGCTCCTTACCTCCAGCCTTAACTTTGTGATATAATAGAGCTAGGAGATTTGGCAACAGTTAACCCAAGAGAGAGAAAAAGATAAAGCATTTCTCAGTTTGATCTGCAGCAAGGCCATAGCCAGCCAATAATTTCAGGGGGGGGGGTTTGGTGGGCACATCCACCAATTGCTGGAAGCTAGAAAAAATTCTAAATGATAAACAGTTCTAGAAGCTCTCTGAAGTGGTTATTTTCATCCTAAAATTACTCACTAACTGTCAAAGGCTTGGAAAATTTCAAAATATTAAACACTTTTTGAAGCTCTAAAGTTGTTTTTATGGTAAAATAACCCCCAAAATGCTGAAGACTATGAAACTTTCGAAATATTTAACAACTCTAGTAGCTCTCTGAAGTGCTTTTTATGGTAACACAGCCCCCTAATTTGTATTTGTATCTTAATTTTAATATTGTTTAACCATAAATAAAGCCACATATATTCTTTTCATAAAATTTCGCAGGGGGTTTGAACCCCCAAAACCCCTCCCTGGCTACGGCCTTGATCTGCAGTTCCCGCAACGATGATATAGACATCGCACTGCATTTTCGTAGAGAATACTTACGCTGGAAGAGATTAAAAGCCCTGGGGTATGACAATTTTTATTAACAAGTTATAAAAAATAAGATTTGTTAATAAACCTTGCAGCGGGTAGCGGGGTCTTCGCAAGGTTACTCACTATCCCAGCTAGTCAAGTAGTAATTTGTAAATCCCAGCCCTTAATTTGATAATTTTAATTCTTACAGTAGAATATAAAATCTTTCAAGTAAAATATTGTGTTCCCTCTGAGACAACATAGGCATGGCCAGGAAGAAATTTGCTAACTGTAGACCTACATAATAAAAATTACTTGGCCTACGTTTTAGAAGGTGACAAATAGGAGGGTTTTCTTGTTTTTGATTTTCTGGAAGCTCCTATGTGTAAAGTTTTAGGTAGTCTTACAACCAGGGAATGGGGTTCATTACTGATTCTGTTCTCGTGCTGAACAGTCATGACACGATTTCAAATAATTTTTATTTAAACTTCCCAAGCTAAGGATTTTAGTTCATTTATTTTCGTGAGGGATGAACAAAAAGTGCATACCCTGTATCTCAGTGATTAATATTTAATTAGCCTAATGACATTACTATTGATGGCCACTCAAATTAATTTACACGTGTCATATTTTACAGTAAAATAACAATTTAAATATATACGGTTTTATTAATATAATCAAAACAACGCATCCACTATAAAATCTCTACAAACTTTAATTAAAAAATTAAACAAACTCCGCGCCGAACGCGACTTCATTTCTTGTAATGTTACTGTTTCGGACCCCCTCTAAAATATTCAAAAAGTCATGGATTAAGTGTAATTTTCTTTAAATTGCTATAAGTAAATTATCCTTATAATACTTCATCCATGGAAAATCACGCTTTTTTTAGGAATAAAGTCAATGTAATACGCATTAAACTTTTTTTTTATATCAACTCCGTAGTATTGAAAAGATCTTATGACGCTGGCTCCCTATATCCAATAGGAAGCCAGCCTTCACAACATCGTATTAGCAGGAGTCTTAGTTGGTTTTGACACTGCTAACAAGGGGTCCAAGAGGCAGGGGGTAGGTCATATATAAGCCGCTTGTGCGTTTAAACACGCAGAGTGCCACTAATTTAAATCCATAGAGTACGCAGAAAATCTTAGCGAGTAAAACTACAGAAAAATAATCTTTAATTCAACTAAAACTGTTTCATCTAATAATATATCTTCAGTGCAGAAGATTAAATCATCTTAATAAACCATGTGCAACATCAAAAGTCTTGTTTACTTAATATCGTTATGGATGGTGTTCAATCACAGGGCATTATCACGATTACAATCCATACCGCTTTAATTAGTTCTCGATCATGGGGCAAATATCAGCTAAGAAAACGGTAAAAATATTAATTGGCGCTCGATCAAGGGGCTATAAATACCAATACTAAACCGTATCATCTTAATAGGCATGATATCACATTATAAATTCCATAGCACGATAAATTGACGCCCATCGCGGGTCGATATAATAATTGGCTCCTAATCACGGGACAATTATATCACAATAAATACCACATCGTTATATTCTTTGTTACTCCCTGACGGTGGTAACAGGCTAGCCGCAGCCGGGGTTGACTCAGTCTGTGACCATTTTGGAGCGTAGCAGGTATTGATGTCATTTAAGGACATCAATGTTTTAGATTGAGTAGATTAGAGAAACTAATTCGATAGATAGTGTCAGAACCGTAAAAATAACACAATCTTTCGTGTTTTTTTCAAGGAATTCCCTGTCCCTGTTGCACTTTTTGCTCATTTGTTTTCGTCGCTAGAGGGCGCTGTGCCAAGTTGTGGATGAAAATAACTATTCTTCTTCTTGAACACATTGGACCACATATCATAACTCCCTGCTGGGAGACGAACTTGTTAAGCTACGTTATTTTAAATAAGCGAAGAGCTTGACGCAAGTTTTTAATTCATAGTTTGTAATAAATTACAATATATATATATATATACACATGAAATTATTTCACATTAATATAACACGAACCGGTAGTAAAAGAAGGTGTATATATACTAAATAATTATATTTTTAGCACGGTCTTTCTTTTACTACCGGTTCGTGTTATACGAATATGAAATAATTATACATGTGTTAAGGGATTAGGAACGTTGATTTGAAAACTATCAAGGAATAAAACACCCTAAGTACACCCGAACGGGACTCGAACCCCATCTCCCAGTGCGAGGAGGTCCAGACTGTCGTTAGAGCTTTAACAAGCACACACTCATGTGCAACAAAGAGTTACACGAAGAGACACATTAAGGGGGCGGCCTTGGTAGCCGAGATATTGCCAATGAGATGATGTGCTTGGGTTTAACATTGTTAAAACCTTGAAAAGTACACAGGTCTGTTGTATTCTACTCCCACTTCAGTCTACTATTTTCTATACATATATAAAATTCACATATTTCCGTTCAGAGAGGAAGGGGGGTCACAACACATTGTATTGTCATTTGTAATTTCCTCCTCCCCTATTTGTCCGGCCAGACAACTACACCCAAGGACGTTATAAACCCACTTTCCCGGTGTTTAGGAATTCCTGATAGCCTATTTAAGCGCCGTAATATTTTGAAATTAAAAGTTACAATTTGGGGCAAACATCTGATACTAAACATTTTTAGTAGCTGATATCACACTTTTTAATATATCTTAACCATACATGTTATTTTTCACAAGCAAAGTTTCTTTAAAATGTTTCAGGGTGCCTAAAGCAGCTTTATAGAAAATCATTTGATAATATAATCAATATTATAAGGATATTAATAAGCGAACATGTACCTTTGATAGTAACAAATAAATACCAAAAGGTTCGTATGTACTAAGTCCCGTCTCCCACTGTTAAAAAAAAAAAGTCAAGTGTGTGTGTGTAATCCAAATCTGTGCTTGACCCATCAATAAAATACAACGCTTTTTTTGAAACCAACATAGCATCGCAACTATTTCAAACAAACAGCTCTTTGAATGAGGGCGCCATATTGAGGAAATTTTAACGAAATGTAGCCAATCAAAATTCGCACTTTTTAGAAAAGTTTCATCAAAGAGAAAAATGGTGGATGGCCCAAATAATATATTTAACGCAATGTATATAATAAAATTCTTTAAAAAAAGTTTTACTTCACGGTGGTTCCAATTCGTTTAAATTATATTAAAAACATATTTAAAGCAAATATATTTGAAAATCCTCGAGCTAGTTTAGAAGAGCTCAAAACTGATAAATTTTAAATTATCAATTTCAAACAAATGTTGTTGCATAAGTTTATTTTTTAAGCGCCACTTCTTACTAGCCATTCAGGTTATACTTTTATGTAATAGCTACACTAATATGTAAGAACAAGGGAGGTTCAATTTAAGAGAAAGTGTAATCACACTTACGTGGAAAAAGTGCGAGTGGAAACCATTGATGAAAAATCAGCTTTGATACACCCGACCAGAATTCGAGCCCTGCTCCTTCCATCATGAGCAGTCCAGTCCAGTCTATTGCAAGAGTAATGCCATTTGACCCCGAAGCTGGTTAAGAACCAAGAGTCTTACACAAGTCAACCACATGGCAGGGTGCTTAGTTAGGTGTAAGGGCCCTCTAGTGCCAAAAGGTGCCTGAAATAAATTATATGTATACCCCGATTTTTAACGTAAGCCCACTTTAACACCAGCAATGGTGGAAGTCACTAGAAGTTAGCCTTCTAAAAATATTTCATTTGATTGATTACTATAAGTTAGCCTTCTAAAAATATTTCATTTGATTTATTACTTATAAACTTAATCCATAGTTATCAAAAGCTTCCATTAAAACTTCATTACAGATTAATGTATAATTTATATTTAAATTATAAATTAATAGGTTAAGAACGATAATACAATAATTTAATTTTTTTTCCCCTCTTTGTGGCAGCATGGGTTTACAGTTTTTAAATAATAGGCTTCCAATTAAACTCGGGACTAGCCTATATATTCATCATGTTGGAGGGGCCGTCCTTAAATTGCGTAAGGCTTTTTAACATGATGTTCGCCCCCTGCCCTTTTCACCAAAGTAAGGGATCTTAAGATTTTAAGTTTTCCCCCACCCGCTCCCACTTCCATCTTAAGTAATTTTTTACGTTTTGCTTAGTTACATTATTTTAATATTTCGGTTATTTTGAGATACAAGGATTGGTAACAAAGCGAGTGATTTGAAATTTTATAGTACTTAATTGCCAGTAAAATTATGTGTAACACATCATAAGTAATTTTTTTTTAGGATATCTTATCATAAACATTGATTAAAAAACCTTGCGTAAGATGGATTCAGAACCCTCCCTCCACCCTCGTAAGAAAATACTGAAACCCTCCCTCAAAAAACACACACAAACTAACTCGTGCGCAATTTAAGGACTGCCACTTAGCCACTTACACACATTCAGGCAGCTAGGTACGGTAGTTTAACAAGTGTAAGAGTTTACTGCCCTAAAGTTAGGTCTTTTACGTATACGGCCGAGTTTAGAACACTTAAGATGGATATAACAAAACAACCGGGACTATAAAATCAGCTATCTTTGTTTAACTTACTCCTGTGATAAAGTGACGTTTAAGCAAAAAAAGGGTATCAAGATTGAGGGGGAAATCTACTGAGTCAACAACAAACTTTATCACTTACCTTGGAGCTCATCATTGAATAATGTCAAACACGTGTAATAACGTTACGTCTGACGCCATAGGCAAGTGTTTGCGTCGACTAGTTTCAAGTCATCCACCTCACCCTTCGATAGGACGTTCCCTCAGTGAATGGGCCCCAAGTTTGGCGCTAGACCCTGGAGTTGGTTACGCTTTTCATCGAGTGCCTCCTTGCAACCGCTAAATAATAAAGCCACCAAGTTCTGCCAAGCCAAGTCCTCCCTCCCACCTATCTGTTTACAGCTAGATCCCAAACATGGTACTTCCACACGCACTTAATTGGATTAATTAACTAGTTAAGAAACGCGAAGATATAATTATGTGAAGTGAATTGCCGACGCCATGTATCCCGACGAGAAGTTGCTACCGTAACATCCCTTGTTTTATTCCCAGCAACGTTTAGGCTATTTATTCCTCAGTTCCAAACTCGACATGATTAAATAGATGCGCTAAGAACTTTGGAATTAGGAAAAAATTATTTCATTCATAGTTACTATACGCATCTCATGCGCGGTTTTTTTTTCCTGTGCTATAAAATTTGCAACAAGTTTTACATGTTTAAAATTTTAAATTTCATAGAAATAAACTAAGTGGAGTCATACTTTTCGTCACTTCTGTAGTAATATTGTTAATAATTTCGCAAAACACAAAATTCTTAAAATACAAGACAGGTAGGCAACTTGGCAGAAAACTTCAAATTTTGCATGTGAACATTTAATTCCCGAAAGGTCAAGGCCACAGAGTAGAATGAAAGCAATTTCGCGATTTCAAGAGTCAACAAAATAATTCAATAATAATTGCCGAGATTAAAGAGAGAATTCCAACTGCATATATTCAACCATTACATTGGTTTCATCCAGCCCACATTATTCATGATCTAAAAATCATGGTGGTAAGTTTTCACTTGACAAGAGTGTCAATGTTTAAATCTAAAATATAAACATTAAGAATCTACTCACGGTTATTACCATTAAATATTTTACTCTTAATTATATATTTTTTCAAATCTCATTTGTTCAAACGCAGCATATGTGGGAACAAGGAATTAATAAGTAGCGTAACATCGCAGACATAAAACTAAGGGTGCTTAAAAGAGCAAACAGGATATTTATAAGAATTAAATAAATATTTTTAAAAAGCAAATAGAACAGTGGTTACCAAACGGCGGGTCACAAGCAGCTTTTTTGGTGGGCCACAAAAAATAAATAAAAAATACTTAAAAATATAAAATCTTGAAAAAATGGGAAAGTGAGAAAACGAAGGTGGTGGGAGGGCTGAGCGGAAAAATAAGGCATAATATACGGATACGCGGATTGGGATTTTGCAAAAAGTATATGAAGTAATAAATTAAAAATCAAACAGTAATTTAATATATATATATATTAAACTGGCCCATTCCATTCAATTTCAGGTAGGTGACGTCATGTATTTAGTATAGCGCCGCACTTGAGGCGTACTAAATCTGACTATGAAACTGGCCCTAAGGCTTAGGTGAGTTAGAAAGTGTGTAGTTCTAAAAATTGGTTTGCGGTTCAAATGTGTTTGAGAAGCACTAAAGGAAGACTTTGGGAAGTTAACGGAGATTGTACCCCCAAATCCCCGTTTTGGGGGAAACTAGTTTAAGCAGCTATGTAAGGTAATGAATAACAAGTGATTCTGCTATCAGCTCTCCTATCACAGAGTTGGAGGATAGCTAGATAACTCAAGTTAATCCGTCCTGAATTCCCACAAAGGGTGCAGCATCGTTAAGGCCCGTTGACACGGTGTTAGTGTACTAATGCAAGTTTACTAGTATTAGCTTACTAACATGTTAGTTGTGTTGACACGCATTTTTCACTTGTATTAGTATCGCTTCTAAAAACATGGCTGAAAATGTAGTGGTGCGAACTGATCTCTCTATTGGAGCCATTTTTTCATCACTGCTTCTGATTTCTCGTTCGGGTTATTGATACGCATATACTAATAATTACGCTTATGTTTTAGGAGCTAGGAAGAGTGAATTTAGAATAAGAATGGGCGGCCAAATAAATCACAATTTTTCAGTAAACGCAATGTATCATAACTAGTTGACCTATTTAAAAAATTGTTTTATATAGATAACATAAAAACGTTTGTGATTAGTATGTCTAATATTTCTTAATTCATTAATACATTAAAATGTGTTTCAGTTGATCCCAAATAATTATTTTATTATTTTGCTTGATTTGTTATAACTCACTTGGCATACATGATCAATAAAATTAAACTCAAAGTCAATAAATCCCAATAAAACCAAACTAGGTTGAACATGTTTTATAAATAGGCCTAACCTCGGTTTTTTCAACCCTGTTTTAAATGTTGGTATACTAATAACAAAATATCTTGTTAAATGATAGCTAGCTAGGCCTAAAATATTCCTTAAAAATAATAATAAATTAATTTGTAGATTGGTTTAGATATAAACTATCTGGTTTGCTATGAGACAATAATATAATGTTGTGAATCTACTCAAGTTGCCAAAGTATTACTACAAAATGTTTGAAATGTATGGGCTGAACATTATTAATTAAAACTTATAAAGAATGGTTAAAGTGTCAAATACGGAGATTGGAAAGTGTGCCGGTGATTTCGCGTGAAATTCGCCGGCCAATCATACCTTACTTGCCGATAACACGAATATTATGTTGCCGGAACTAATCACGGTACTACAATGTTTTATTATATTTT
>CABFWB010000190.1:141591-152467 GCA_902151455.1 Timema bartmani
CCCCCCCCCCCCCCCACCCCTATTCTCCAAAATAGGGTCGCCCACTTCAGCTCAAGGAGAATGCTTACACATTTTCTTGAATTATAAATAATCTAGAGGAAGATTACTCGCATTTACGTGGAAAACAGATTTAACGAAAAAGAAATATCAGTAAAAACCAACCGGGATTCAAAACTATTTCCCCACCATTGAAAGTCCAGGTGTAGAGTGACAACAGACTATTTGAGCACTGAAGCGGGTTTATTTAAGTTATATCCAGTATCTTACAAGGACTAGCTTCCTCTAAAAATAACTCTTGTCCAAACCTCTCCGCTGTTATTATTATTATTATTATTAGCACCGCGTCTTACTACCCGTTCGGGTTATACGCACTTACGCTAATGTGTAATGGTAGGGTGATTGTGAGACGAAATGGAGGACCTACAGTTTAACGTGGAATCCGAACCACGGTGGAGGCCTGGCATTCCTCACATTCACAAGTTGTGATTAATACACGTCTTGTCAGGTGAAGGAAGGGTTTGGCAATCAGATAAATCTGTGCCGGGACCGAGGTTTGAACCCCGGACCCTCAGCACAGAAGTCTGACACCTTACCCCTAGACCACCAGGTCACCCTCTCCGCTGTTACCGTTACAAAATAACAGGTGTTTTTAAAGGGTACATAAAGCATGATTCTGGTAGTAAGAACAGTAGAGGCTGGTTACTAAAGCTACTAAAACAATTTTAATATATCTGTCACCCTTCTACACTTCCTTCTGTGGGCCAATGATGGAAGTGACTGGGTTCTGATTGTGTGGGTTCGTAGTTGACGTCCGGTTTGGGTTTTTATGGTTTTTAGTGTACTACTATGTTATATTACAAACATGGATGCTGATAAGAATAGTAGAGGATATGTAAAAACTTAATAGATATACTCAGAATCTCGCGACATAAATAAATATGCAAGGAATGCTAACCAATGTCCTGACTGACCTCTAGGTGATCCTTCACGGTTTATAAACCCCGGTACCCTGGGCTCAACGGTAGCCCTCCAATACAGGTACTTATGATCCGGCGTCCTAACCCTCGTAGTCCCCAAAACGGGCAGAGTGACCTCCCTAGACTCTATGGTGATTAGTCAGCCCTGTTAGCTTGGATCCACTACTATTAGCCTGATTTACCTTGAGGATTGCCGACACTCTGTGTTGTCAGCGCATATGTTCTATTTGTTTACTAGCTAATCACAACACCTTTCAATACTCGTTTTGTCATTCACAAACCAGAACAAAACATGGATCAATTGAGGTCGTGTCAATTATTATTCATACATCAAGTTATGTTATCTACGGCTTTCACTTTTTTATCGATACTATGACCACTTGTCACACAAATAGAGTAAAATGTTGTATTTGTATTCGGCCAACACACGTTTGAATTCTCTACTGTTCTTCAAACCAAAATCAAGACATTGCTTCGTTTCTTCCAGTTTACTGCAAACCGCTTCAAATATTCCTTCTTGGGCCGTTGTGTCCAAACTTGTGTGTTTGGCGATAAATAACCCCCTTGTACCATCATTTCTTTACATGCATGCCAGATTACCCCAAAGAGCACACACCCTTTCTCCCACAAAACCATAAATTATAAGGGGGGCAGGAGGAGGAGGGTGCACGCCACGTTTGTCTCGCGAGACGGATCCAAAATTGAAACGAGACAAGCCCCTACCTCCCCGACGAAACTCGTTTAAGATTTTTTTCCCCTCCTTTCCTCTCCTTACTTTCAATACTTTCTTTGCAGCGGGGCCACAGTAAAACTTTAAATGCGGAAGACAGGAAGTGACTTTGGGGTAGGGGAGCAAACTTGTTCGAAGAAAGGACGACAGCCTTGAATTCGCAAGAGACATGTTTATATAAGATGCAGGCGGTGGCGAAATTGTCGGTTTTTCGGCAGTAATGTTTTAGGTGTGGATGTAAGGAATGCGAGAAAGAGGTGGTATTTTCAGGGTTTTTTTATAAAAACTTTTTTAACCAAAATAAATAACATGGTTTAATTTTCTTCACATGGAGATGTCAACCGTTGTTTAATATATGTCAAGGGTGTTCTGAAATTTCATGACAACTTTTTTTTATCTTCATTTAAGAGGTTTCTCATCCAATTCCGCTACGCTCATGACATATTCAACAACTGTTGATATCACCGCGTGAAGAAATTTAAACTGTTTCTACTGGAGCAATATTAGATTATTTTGGCCAAAAATATGTTTCACTATTACCAAAAATCATGTATCCTTTCTCGTGTCCCATACGCCCCATCTTAATGCACTACAGCAGTTATCCCGGAACGCTAAGATCACATCAATTTATAAAAACACGCACACATGCTCATTTAAGTATTTATATACTGGCTTCAAAACTGAGGATGGCCGGCTTCTAATCTTTTGAATACACACACGCTCACACGCACGTGATAAAAGGCGTCAGACTCGCAATAAACCATGATTGCCTGTGATGGGAGTTTAGGTTAGAATCTCAACTGTATGCGATGGAAGGGGTTCCTCCTCCCCAACCCCCTCATCACATCTACAAGCTAATGCAGGTGCACTTCTAAATATCTTCTTGAATATATTTACAGTTACACCCTAGATGAAGTCATTACTAGCCTTGTGTTAAACGTATTAACGAATTAAAAACTAAACTGCTTTGGTTGTTGAATGGCCAACGAGTGGACTGGCAAATTGAGGTTATTCTGGTCTGGTATTCTCTAGGTGATTATACTTCCATGGTTTTCTGCTCTAATTCCACGCAAATGCAGACACTTCCTCAAAATACCAACCTTCAGTCGGAAATGAGCGAATATAATGTGTTAATTTATAAGATGGGGCCATAGTGTAAGCAATAAAATTAATGCTTCAGTCCAATTTTCATAGCAAAGAACATTTTTAAAAAATAAAGGATTTTTGCGTTTGTAAATATTGATAATGATAACGTTTTACCATACTATTAGTGTTATTTTATATTAAACTTATTTATACTATCTCTCATTAGTGATATCTTCAGAATGAATGACTACGTATGAATACGTGAAAGTAGATCTAGAAACTTTTCTAGCTGTCTTTCTATGAAAATTGGACTGGAGCGTAACAACTTTGAGAATTAACCGAGTGTTTTTGTTTTTGGTTTTTTCGTTTAAGCTTATATTACGCAGAAGACCAAGCCCCGCTTCTAGAGATTCAGAAAAAATTATTCCGACACGGAAGGGGATAGAAATTGTTTCCGGACTAGAAGATCACGGCTCCCACCGGAGTGTTAAAGAAAAAAAGGGCGAACGCTCATAAGGGGAGTTTTCAGAGCTCTATATCCAGGCCCTACCCTTACGGCAAGGGGATGCTGTGAAACCTCAGCGAGTTTGATGTAGGGGTGGGGGGCGTGGATGTAAAATTGGAGGTAATGGTCCCGCCGAGACCCAGGTATGGTGGTGGGATGTGGCTGGGATTTACAAATCTTAATTTTTATATTATAGGCTACCCACCACCTGACTCGAAGACTTCTCAAAGAGAGAAAAAAATTGCTTTCTTTCCTTCTTTAAAAAAATGTATATGCAAGTTATTTTGCCACGTACTGTTTATCACCCGCCAACGCTTTCCCATCATGACTAGGCGGCGTGTCATGAAGTCTATCCAGTGAAAGCAGAGTTTGTTTAAACTGTACATTCAGTTTATCCACAGAGATAGCAAGTCTTACCTTGACGGATTACACTATGGCTTGATCTTACGAGCTTCATCATAGTGGAACAAAGTAAGGGAAGCTTTACACCTTACAGTGCATACAAAGGATACCTGTGTGATGTTTTTAAGGACCTCTGTTCCCATTCGATAATCATACTAAGACAATCAGGGGGGCCACTCTATCAAGTATTGTTAAAACTCGAATTACTCTACATGAGACATGTCAAACTTGAACCCTGATCCACGATTGTGTGCTCCCTGTGGACTTTTATGATGAACCAACATAAAATGCGAGCAGATTCTTCTTTTTATAAATATTTTGGAAATTTTCGAGTTCAGATTATGAAATAGAAATTAGCCATTATTTGATGAAATTTAGCAAGTGAGGTTGGTCTACCAAATTTTCACTTTTTACACACCAAAGATGGATTTTAAATAGTTAAGTTTATACACTAAATATGTGCAATGCCTGGCACCCTATAAATGTGTTAACAGTTACTTTCTATCATGAAAAGGAACAATCACTCGAGATATCAAGGTCTACTGACGTGCGTTTGTCATCACTCGTCAGTTAGAAAGTGAAGTAAACACCAAGTTTAAAGACTAGCACTAAATATTATTCCATATTTCTGATAAGAAAAAAATATAAGGTAGGATATACAACAAGTTTACAAAATGTATAATTATTTTTTTAACACCGTGTGGCACTATACAATCTTGATCTTATTTTTGTATTAATATTTTATTTTAAATGCTGTTTTCTTAAGTATCTTCAATTTTAAACTAGACCATTATGATCAAACGAGTTTCACACGCCTGATCTACATCCTCACCGCACTTTTTAAAGGTATGGACCAGAAAGTCATTCCACTTGTGATGTTGTATGCTCAGCAACTACACCCAATATAACCCGAATGGGTAGTAAGACGCGGTTATAATAATAATAATTATTATTATAATTATAATACACCCAATATCAGTGCTGAGGGAACTGCAAGTTTTATCGAAACAAGATTTATCTTCTCAGTTACCTGTTGCCAAATTTCCTCGCTCTGAGCTATGTCTGAATGTGGTGTGCTGGGTTAAGAAGGAGCAACTGACAACCTCGACTAACCAGCGTTGCAAAACTTGTCTTATATTTGAGGGGGAGTTGACCAGACTAAAACGAAAGAATGACAACGCTGTTTCTCAATAGTAACCACGCAATTACCTCAGAGATGATATCCAGCGTACCGTCATACAAATCACTTTATATGAACGGCCCAATGCAGTCGATTCACTTTTATTTTATCCCTTCCGTATTTTCAATGACGCACTAGAATAAGATTGTATCCCTTTTGTTTTGTTCGGTCCCGACTCAAAAGGCGCAGAGAACGAGTGAAGGAATAAAGAAACAAACAAATGAAGATATAAATAAAACATTCCTTGTTTTTCTCCACCTTATTCGCGCTTGGAATGCAAAAGCGAATTCTATACGAAGGAAGGTATAAAACTCCAGTAAAAAGGGTGAAAGATTTCAGGTAGGCAGTGAAACAGTGGGCTGGGAAACGGGGGAAAAACTCGAGAGAAAAACAAAATCAATATTAGAGACACCATCAGAGGACTGTGATTGAATAAGCAAGTAGGCCTAGGTCTCAGACAAGGAAACACACAGATACACAGCATTAAGGGAGTTTCACTGCTTCCCTTTAGAGCAAGTTGAGTCGTATAGCCCCGGGGACCGCTAGGTGCAGTGATCAGCGAATAACAGCGCTACCAATTGATTTTTTTAAACAAATAAATCTAGACTTTTTTGTTTTTAAAGCTACAAGCTGTCCCATAGTAGAATCATGTTTTGAGTGAACTTTTATACACACACACACATACATACACACATAATGCCCACCTAAGGTAGGGTAGAAGGAGACGTGAGAAAAGGCCAGTATTTTTGCTGTGTTTATAACGAAACATTTATTTGGTCAAAATAAATCAAATATTACTCCAGTAAAAACAAGAGTTTTTTTTTCACACGGTGATATCAAGAGTTGTTCAATATTTGTGATAGGATTGCGGAATTTTAGAAGATTTTTTCCCTTCATTTAAAAAGTTTCTGCTCAAATATCAACTACCTATGCTCATGACATATTAAACAAGTGTTGAGATTTCTGTGTGGAAAATTTAACCAAAACTTATCTACTTAAATAATATTTGACTAATTTTTGATAAATGTTTACTTCTTATAATAAAAACTGTACAACTTATGACCACTCGTTCCATTAAAAGTACTTCTCAGCTCAGCTGGTCACCCAGGATACCATCATCCCTTATTTCAGGCAGGTTTTATTTTAGTTTCAAGGTTCTACAGTCGATTCAATCACTATTCGAAATAACCACCAAAAAAGTAACAACGAATGAACCACTTGAGGAAATTTCAACTTAACTGTCACTTAGTACAGAGGGCTTTGATTGAGCTTTAATTTAAATTAAAGCCTGGTGTGGGAAGCACTAAATTTTAGATAAAAGGAACTGGTCCTATATTTTCTAGGGTTAGTGAATAAACTACTATGCCGATACGGATGGGGGGTGGCGGGGGAGGTGCCCTAGCTTAAGCCTTACTATAAAATTATTTAGAGGAATAGAAATATGCCAATATTTTTTATCCAATCGTTTTTAATTAAATACAAGTCCATTTATATGCAAAGCTGTGAATGAAAAGTCTTTGCTATTTTCTTAATTCTCTATTAAATTTTCCGAGAGAGTACCAAACTTATTAATACACCGACACTTTTATATTTATAGCGGCTTATATCTATTAGAGTTAATTTGAAAACTAGCCTAGTCGCTCGCGGCCGAAGCCCTCGAGTACATTAGTTGCGAGTAACTGCGCCCGTCCTTTTTTATTAATTTATTTGCTCCACACGTACCCCGGAGCCCCTAAAAATGGCTTCCGTTCGTATGTTACTTTGCCCGATACTCCGAGAAGAGATTTTTTTATTTATATCTCGGGGACACGGGATCGTGTTCACAACATAACTTTGTACTGAGGGAGTTTTTAAAAGTAGCCCCTCCAGAGTCGCGCCGCCCAGGGACGAACACCTCCCAAGTCGTATAAAGGGTCAAACCTTCCAAATCAAGGGTTTTAACTTTAACTAACCATTTAGAACCTCTACAAATAACAATTATTAAACTAAAAATAAATTTCCCTTCAAATACGAACATACGGAAGCGTGCAGAGGATTCAGATGACAAAAGTTGACCCTTATAAACCAGAAGAAGAAAATGGAAAAGACCCATCGTCCCTTTACTGGTTCATTTATTATACGGGAGTCTTAGCTCGGGACTTTTAACAAAATAAATGGGACAAAAAACCTTTTTAAAAAGGACTTTGGTCAAAAATTCAAAATCTGCGTACGAACGCCATAAAGTGGTCTAAAATGTTAAGGCATCTCTGACAACTCTGAATTGCGTCTCTTCCGTCTTACATTCCCTCCCTTTTTATCACTCCCTAAGTTCTCATTCAAAGATTTAAACAGAAGCTTGAACAAACATGTCGTCCTCAATTAATTATGTCCTTCCTTTTATAAAGTATCCTCCCCCCATCGCACCCAAAACTCTTACATCACCGCCCCCAAGCGAATTTTATCATCCTTTGAAGAGATAAAACACGCGGAAATTCTACTCACACCAACCCATCATCCGCCTTCTTAACCCAACTAGAGGATCCCCCTTCTTATTTTTCCCATTAAAACATCAAAGGTGGCGCATTATTGCTTCCTAAGCCTCTTTAGGCGAGAGGGGAAGGGGGGGAACATGATTATATCCCCCGTGTACTTGTTAGTTAGCCTACTTTCAAAAACATTTATTTTTCCTTCGATAATCAAAGATGAGAATGTTCTAATCAGACAACTTTGTTTTGACAAAAGTTTTTTTTTAAGTCTTTTCGGTTGGTAAAACATTAAAATATCCTCGCGGTGGAAAACCAAGAAAGTGTGCTTCAGTTTATTAGTTAACTCCCTCATCCTTATCCCCTTAGATAATGTTATTAAATAACAATAAAACTATATTATTTCATTATTACGTCTAGCGCAAGAGTTACCAACAAGCAGGTAGAATTATTGAGGTTATATTTTACAAAATGTACCTGTATCAATCAGCACCGAGACAATAGAAGGAAAAATATTTTTAAAGAAAATACTTTAAAAATTATCCTCAACGCATCCAGCCAGGATTTGAACATTAGTCTCCCAGTCATCGGACAACAAATGATATGAGAGTATAAAACAGCGTAAACATCTGTGTAGTTTAGGTAATAAGGGAAACATGTTTTTAAGACGTGATTCAGGGGGAGTTTGGAATGGAAATTTTAAAATGGTTACTATTCTGAAAAAAGTAAAAGTGTCAGTATTTTATGTTCTTACATTTATTGTCTAAAAAACTTTAGGGCTACAACTACTTTAAGAGAATATCCTTCCATGACTATTTCTCGTGGGAGCGACAGTTCGGCAGCTTCAAATCCACTTAAGCAATCCCTTTTTAAGGCCATATCACACACAGCAGGTTGCAGCACTGCAAAAACACCAATCTTGGGAACCTATTACACACACGCCGTTTTCTGACGAATTACCATCTTGCATTTTATTGTCCACACTTGTTTTTTCTGGTTCACTTCATCCCAAGATGTCTCGTTAACAAGAGGATAAATATTTGCTTCTTTTGCATCGGTACTACCAAATTTTGGCATCTTAATGTGTTGT
Organism: Timema bartmani; assembly: GCA_902151455.1. Taxonomy (NCBI): domain Eukaryota; kingdom Metazoa; phylum Arthropoda; class Insecta; order Phasmatodea; family Timematidae; genus Timema; species Timema bartmani. Next base: position 150,024 of record CABFWB010000190.1, read on the forward strand.
AAATATTAGAAGAAACAAACGTGTAGAGTTGAAATTTAAGGCAAAAACAGAACACTTGTTACCGTGACGATTTTGCAAGAATTACAGAATTACCTACGTATGAAGACGCCTACAATCATCTTGTCTATCGTGTCTCAGCGGTTTACTAAGCAATATACTAAGATTCCTTGCAACTGGTCGATCATTCAAAGATTTGAGACTTTCCTGCTTTATAGGCCCGAGCATGCACGGCACAGCATCTGCATTGCAGTACAACTTCTACATTACAGAAGATTAAGTGCAGAAAGCCAATTATACGGTGCAGAAAGCGGTCGTCCGATCAGAAATATCAAACTCTTGAGATATTCGCGATGCCAGCTTTCTGATGGACGCACCGATCATTTAAGTCTTTTTTTCACGATCATCTTGCTGTACTGCAAAAACTATATCAGAAAGCAACAATGCATCCTGGTACGTATAATGCCGCCTTTAGAATGTTCTGCTGTGACCCTATTAAAAACAACCATTGTTTGAGGGAGACTAGATCTAGGTTTCCAATCTTTTACTTTGATCTCAGAACAAACCTTGTATGAAATTTCGTCGAATTAGCAATCTCAACTACTCATGTGGTTTTCAATATTAAACTTACTAATGAGTATATTTAATCTTAGGACATATTTGTTATCTTTCATTTAAATTTCGGTGGTAATCCTAGAAGAAAAAAAATTCAATAACGACAGATTTCTTACTCTCCAAGCGCTCCGGTAAGAGGCCTCAGGTCTTATACTTCCTAGCTTTACCTGATATATATATGCTCCAGCCAGTGGTCACAACCTGAGGTCCATGGAAAAAATCTAGATTGTACAGTTATTTTTTAATTATATTTTAAAATCATATAATAAAAATCCGCTATTCAGTCTGCTTAAACATTTGAAACTTTTTCTATTACTGTCCGACTAAACATATTTTTTCTTTCATTAATATGAGGTGGCTTACGTAGAATACTAGGAATATAAGCGTAGGTTTTTTTAATTTCCCCTCTTGTGGCGGGGGAGATTAGGGTGGCCGCAACAAATTGTAGTTGGCTTCAGGGGGTCCACGATATGGAAAAGTTTGGGGACCACTTCTCTAGACGAAACTATGGAGTTTAACTTTCTTGGAATTAGTTTAAAAAATAAACAAAAACATACCAACATGTATATATTTAGAAATAAATTAAATATTAAATTACTATACTAGTCAGCTAGAATCAATGAATTCATTTTCTAGACCAATAAATACTGAAATGGGTGAAATAATTTTACTGTATGAAATGCTACATAAATGTATCCTCTTAAATTTACAGGTATATTATCCTCTTAAATTTACAGGTATATTTTATTTTTAAGTGCTTTTCTATCGAATGAATACTGTTAAACCAGAAATAAACCTTCACACTAACCGCCATTAACCATTCCGTGCATCCCTAAATAAATCCTGTGTTGATTGTGAAAAGGAAATGACCAATAAATCATATCCGCCGGTCCACCCCCTGAGGGGAGAGGTTTATACATAGCAGGCAAGGATAATACCGTAAAGTACATTAAAACCAAAACAGACACGTCATTCTGTATACAGGCGCCATCACTGATAAATGTTCATTGCAAACACATACGAGCTTTTAATGGGCTGAGCGTTACTTTGTGATAGGAACGGCTGAAAGCGTGGGTGATGGTTCATCTTGGCAGATGTCTCTCTCGCACGCATTGGTCTAATGGGCCCGTCTAGTTATGGACTAGATTACCGACAGCTTGATGGCAAGGGTTCGTACATCATTCGGGTCTCATTTGGTGAGAGTTTTCTTATTTTGCACCGTGTATTTTCCCCCCATTCCGTTTACCCGCTCATGTATTGATTACTCAAATGGGTTAGGGATGAGGAAGGTTGAATTTAGAGTCAGTGTACCCACATTTGGTGGAGTTGGAAACCATTTAGGAAAAACCACCCTCGAACCTCTACCTTCCTCTCATCAGCAGTCTTGTCTGTTGTGAGAGTAGCGCCTTAGACAATGCGGCCACCGAAGTGGGTAGTATAGGTGTTGATACAGTCAATGAAAACATGTTAGCGACAATACATCGACTGCTGGATAGCACAATATTATTTTTGCCCATTACGTATTAACCATAACCGATTTCAAAGTTATTTTCCTCGTTTTTAGAGCATTACAGTGATATAGTCCGATAATCCGGCATTGCCGAGGTCCCGGATTATCGGACTAACTGTATTTGGGTGAGTTAACTAATAAATATGTTACGTTAAAAATTCAGCAGCAAAAGTAATCGAAAACTATTAGGCTTAACGTACTTTGATGAGATTTAACGTTTAGTCACGTGTGTTATATTAAATTAATATTAAACACATACCTTTTACAACACAAACTCTAAAGTGGTATTTCGTACAGAATAAAGGATCTTAAAAAAAGGGGG
>CABFWB010000190.1:152472-171147 GCA_902151455.1 Timema bartmani
GGGGGGGCACTAAGCCCTACATCAAACGGAATATGAAAACTTCCTTGGAACGTCAAGAAACTGTCGTGCCTTTGGCGTCGGGCCTGAAGAGCTAATAAAGTCGTTTACATATTCATGCGCCTCCGCTTCCCTCGCTGTCATAATTTATCAAGTTCTCTCATTCTGAGTAAGGACTCATTCTTTACCCGTTTATATTTTTACATCTCACTTATGATATAAACTTTTTACTTTCTCTTTAAAATCAATTCTTGTATTCAAACATTTTCCCACTTGAGATGATACATTTTTAAGGTGAAAGTTTAGGGGATGCAAGAAAACGCCAGCGATTTTGCAGTTTTTATTGCAAAACTTTTTTTGGCCAAAATAAATAAAATATATGCTTTAATTTAAACAGTTTAATTTTCTTCACAGATATCAACAGTTGTTGAATATCTGTCATGAGCATAGCAACATTAGATGAGAAACTTTTTAAACAAGAGAAAAAGTTGTCAATAAATTCCACGACAATTTGCATATATTCAACGACTGTTGAGGTAGACAGGTGAAGGAAATTAAATATATTTCTACCTGAAGCTATAACTCAAAAAAATGGCTTTTGCAATTTTCTGACTCATTCAAAAACCACTTACCCGATTGTGCTGAAACTTCGTAAGGACATTAACTCTGATGTCCGGTTAACATAAAAGCTAATTAAAATGTATCCCACCATTTTGTTTCAAGACGACAGCTACAAAATACTACTTAAGTATTTTCTTAGCTCCTACTAATCGAATTATTATCGGACCAACTTTGAAAGACTCGCTTCAGTGGTCGCATGGTCTAAGGCGCTACTATCGCAACAGACTAGACTGCCGTAGAGACTGATATTAGGGTTCAATCCCGGTAGGGTGAACCGAGGGCCATCTATTTAATGGTTTTCCTAGCTATACCTCCACGCAAATGTAGTTATATTTACTTAAAATTCAAATCCTACTCATCCTTAACCCAGTATAATCAGTAGGCCCTTAAATAGGCGTATAACCCGAGCGAGTAGTAAGACGCGGTACTTGAAATAAAAAAGTCGGCTATAAAATCGCTAGTATTTAGTCCGTCCAGAGCCCTAACTCCCAAACTATGGAAAGTCGGGTAGTTACCAGTAATAGTAATATTACTATAAATTTGACAGGATAGTCAGGGAGCGAAAGAATGGTCGTATTAAAACAAACATGTCGTGCAAAGAACGGGAAACTAGCTAGTGATAAATAATATGTAAAGAATTTTTTTAACTTTTTACCGGGCTCTGCTTTTCATTTCGTCCGGGTTATCGTCATACATACTCTTAATAGGGTTAGAATTTTTAAAAATTACGTAAAAATGTATCAGCATTCGACTGGATAGAAACTTAATAGTGGAAGGAAAATATTTTTTTTGTTATAGCTTAGTTTTAAGAAATAATAACACCCAGATCGCAAAGAAAATTCGATGTAATAAGTCTTATCAATTTTTAAAAGTGATATTTGGCTTAAGCGCACATTCTACAGGAAGTATACTCTGGTTTTGGTTTAATGAAAGGTTTAGAAAATTCAAACATATTCTTTTGAAGGCCTACATTGATATTTTACTTTAATTTTTTTAAATAGGAATTGATAATATTTATCTAAGGTGACAGTTGAAGACTAAAAAGACTAAAAATTATTTAAAAAAATTTAGCAACTATATTAACTAGAAGATACTGACTGTTCTTCCTACCAAAATTAGGGTATACTAGCAAGAATATTTATCTTGTCTTCCCAAGTACACCGGCCTCTGAGATATGGCGTGACGAGCACAAGAACAGGTGATTGTTAAACTAACATTACCTATCGGCTACAATAATTGTCCCCTTATTTTCTCACCGCGTCTTACTACTAGATCCGGGCTGTCTATACTAAGATTTTGGTAGGAAGAACAGTATAAGGTTACTAGAGTTACTAAACCAAGTTTAATATATTCATACATCAAGTCATGTTATCTGCAGTTGTCACTTTTGATAAATATCAATACCTATAAATTAAAACTAATATAGTAAAATGTTATCAATGTTGGCTGTAAGAAAATGTCTGAATTTTCTCTACTGTTATTCCAACCAAAATCAGGGTACACAATATTTATAATAGTGGGGTAGGGATAGATAATGGGATTTTAAAAAGGAACTATACCCGCCTTTGCATGGAGGAGTTGGGAAATAAATTAGTCTAAAAACACCCAGAAAACCCAGTCACCCCATTCACTGGTAAACTATACCACATGAAACGTAAGTCCCATCGATATGGATAACAGAACCAAGTCTCTACGCCCACTTCGGTGGCCGCATGGCCTAGTGCGTCTTTCTCGCAATAGACAAGACTGCCGAAGAGTGGGGAGATCATGGTTCTAATCCCGATCAGGTTGTACTGAGGGTGATTTTTCCCAATTAATCCTCTCCCTCTTCCTCCAAGCAAATGCTGATACGATTCCTCTCATTTAAAACTTTGTAGTCCTTAACAGAATGGAACAGTTGGTAGATATGTATACAACCCGAACGGGTAGTAACAAGCGATGCAAAAATAATAATAGGTCTAATATTAAAAAAATAAATATTTTATCACTCAGTCTTACTAACTTTTCAGGTTATACCCATATATGATAATTACTTTAATGGGGTAGGTATGAAGAAGGAAGTATTTTAGAGGTAATCTACCCGCATTTGCGTGGAACGAGAGGTGAATAATTTAGAGAAAAGCACCCTCAGTAGACCCGACTGTGTTCAAAACCCATCTCACCATCATTATGTCAGTCTAACAGGAGAGATGTCTCAACCATTCGACCATTGAAGCGGCTATTTTAAAAAAAAAAAATTAAAAATCTTGTAGTATAAAAATACCAAGTTTTCTTTCTACCCCACACCTCCCTCACACTCATGAGGTGCTCCCTACCACCCCCCAACACCCTTGTTTGTCAACAGTATCAACTAGGATCGGTTCAATTTCGGAAAGACAGCCGGTTTGTGTGTGACGTCCCTTGGCTGTCACATCGCCCCGAAAAGAGTGACATCTGCTCAAGAGAATCTTACAACTGCACCCGAGGAGAAAAATACTAAACATTTTCTTCGCCGCAAAGAAAAAAAAGGGGGGTGGGGGGAGCAGATCAATATTGGCCTTGCGTCTCCAAGAGGACGTAGGTTCATTCCAAATCGGAGTGAAATGAATGGTTTGATACTTTCTCGGCATACAAAATTAGTAATTAATTTCAACTTTCACTGATGGTTACGGGGACTAAGGTGTTCACGTCTCGTCTGGAATGATTGGCCAATGTAGGGGTAGCTGGATTTTAGTCTTAGCTGGGTTTTACTTGTATGGGTTCCCCCTCACGCAAATAAGGGTGCACTTTTTCCTTTTTATCACCGCGTCTTACTAACCGTTCAGGTTGTCCGCTTACGCTTAAGCTGATGGTTTTAGGAATGAGGAAGGTTATAATTAGAGGAAGTATACCAACATTTGCGTGGAATAAAATTGGAAAACCATTTTGGAAACTACCCTCTCAGTACACCCACCGAAATTAGAAAATCGATCTGAGTCATAGGCAGTATAATCTAGTGCGAGAGTGACGCCTTAGAATGTGCGGCCACCAAAGTGGGTTATATTAAATTATACCTTCCTATTCTCTACCCCAACGGTAGTACGTCTAGATGTACCACGTCTTACTACCCATCCAGGCTACCAGCATATTTACGCTAATGGAAGGTGGAATGTAGATTATACGGTTCCTCTAAAAAAGAGTGATTAGCCATTTAGGAAAAACTACTTTTAGTCCGCAAAAACCGGAATTCGAACAAATTCCTTCTCGCCAACGGCAATCCAAATTTATTATGAGTAGAAATCAAACTCTTCCTTAGCAGTTATATGCTGACCATTTTCAGTGGCGTCACGGAAGGCTAACTGATTGAAGGCAGTTTTATCATGTATGTGTGTGTGTGTGTGTGTTCTCGACCAAAGGAAGAGTAATTTCTAAGTGAAGTTTCCTCTCAGAGGACATGTGGACTGCGCTTCAGAGTTTACATCCCGAACGCCCCGAGTTCCTTAGTGTAAATATTGACATTGGGCTCCGGTGATAATTGCCGCGCAGTCGCTTTAACTAACCGCGTGCTTACAACGTACACAGGTCGTCGGTTCCTTTTGATGGCGACTCTCTGTAGTCGTTAGGAATAGTGAGGGCTACTATCGAATGGTGAACACTTGTTTCCCAACTACCAAATGACTATTCGACAGTTTAATATCGATAGTAAAAAAGAGCAATTTGTATTTTGTACTTGGATTATATTAACTATACATTCATTCTCAGTTGCTGATCGATATTCAACCTTGCGTGCGTCGTAATCTCATGCAAACAAACATTACTATTCGAAACAATAAGATATATTATCAATACCATTGCCTCTTGCTTGTGCCGTGCAATGCAAACATAAAATTATAAATTAGGAATATTTTATTCCTTCATCACGAGATATGATTAATTTGAGGTTTTATTTTAGTTATCATTCTATTTGGAATACAAACGAACATTTTAACATTTGAAAAGAATATTTATCGAATTTATAATTGGCCTGACCTTAAGAACGAATATTTTCCATTAGCATGACAAGTAAAAGATTCAAAGCAGTAAGGTTGACCAATCAGCAACAGCGCTAATTAATTTTAATACTTTTATATCTAATATTTGTAAACTGTCGAATAGGATGGTAGTATTAACACTATCAAGTTATTTGATGGCTTTCATTCGATAGTGTCCATCACTAATTTAGACTTGCTGAAGGTCAACTGTATGAATATATTAACAACATAGATACGATGTAAAGAGAAAGTATTGAGATACTGAGGGGAAAAAAAGTTGAAATTTTTTCAGCTATTCAAAACACTACTATATGTTTGGCAACTCTTGTAAACACAAAATGGCTTAGTTTATTATTTTAGTTGAATATATTCATATTTCAGTAGATTATTGATAGATATAAGCGCAGAAACATTAAATTTGAAAACAACTTTACGTAAATCAACAAAACACAAAACAAGAGATGAGATGTGTGCAACATTATGTTTAATTCTCCACATGTTTTGTTTTTTTGCGCTGCATGTAGACTGCACTCAGTCTGCCCTGAAAGATTAAGTTTCACTTAAGCGAGTATAAGATGAGGCCACAGTGAAAGACAAGACGAATGAAAAACATACAAAATTAACTATAAATGTTGCTACTGAAAGGAAGTAAATACAAGATAATATAAATGTTCATTACTCTAAGTTCGTGTGCCACTTGAAATAACACCATTTAACGACCAACTTAAATATATCCGTATCAGGTTTAGCTAATTGGAACTATATGAATCTAATTCGTTATCAGTTTTTTTTTTAGCATCGCGTCTTACTACCCGTTTTGAGTTATACGCATATGTATTAATTACGCTAGTGATTTTAGGGATTAGTAAGGCTGTATTTAGAGGAAGTATACCCGCATTTGCGTGGAGGAAGAATGGGAAACAATAATTTTGGGAAAACCTTCATGACACCCGAGTGAGATTCGAACCTCAATATTCCCCTCATCGGCAGTCCAGCCTACTGCAAGAGTAGAGGTTTAGACCATGTGGCCACCAGAGCGGGCGGGTTTCTAATTTTTTTACGATGTTACCTAAACACGGAAAACGTGTGCGACAGAGGGATTTGACCAAGTGGAGTTTTTTTTTACCAAACGGGCGAGTCTTGTCAAGTTTTTTTATCTTCCAACTTTCCGCACGCACCGGTAAGTTTTCTTATTTCCAAGAGAAATGCGTGAGAATAAAATCCAATCAGTCCGCAGCTGCTCACATCTCGCTCGTAACCATCCTCACCGTCTCTATGGAACAGCGTGTCAGTAGGTCGTGAGGTTAGCGCGTCACCCAACATTAGGACAAGTGTACACATCCAGCCCTTGCCGTTTCTAAGAGATCCCTGATCGGAAGATCGAAAAAAGTCACCAAAGGTTGCGTTTTCGAATCCCAGATTCAGAATAAGGAGAGATTTATCAAACATGGTTCAGACGGGGCTCGCAGGCGCCATTGGATTGGGCGGTTTTTAAGTTCCTGCCTAGTTAAATAAACGAGATTAAAAAGTATCCAAGGAGATAATACTTTTTACTATTACTTATTTTTAGTTAGGGATATGAGTGTGAAAACTTCAAATGCAAGTATCGTCCAGGTATCCCAGATGGTTTCCCAAATTATCTCCAGGGACGTGTGTAGTTTCTTATATATCACCCTCCTAAGCCTGCTCTCTTAAATTATCTAGTAGACATAACCTGCACTGGTATTATGGCCTTATAGTTTCTAAAATCTAGGAGTTTATTCTGAGATTTTTAAAAAAGCTCATCTTAGCACCGCGTATTATCTTTTTAGCCTTTACTCATATGTACTAATTACGATTATGTGTTAGTAATGAAGAAATTTGAATTTAGAACAAGTGTACCAGCAATTACGTGGAAGGAGAGTGGGAAGCCATTAATAAAACCCCCAATACACCCGACCTGGATTAAAACGCTGATCCCCCCGTCATTGGCAGTCCAGTATCTTGCGAGAGCGACTGCTCAGCNAAACGCTGATCCCCCCATCATTGGCAGTCCAGTAGTATCTTGCGAGAGCGACTGCTCAGCAGACGCGAACAACGAAGCCGGTCACAGGGTCAGTAAAATGTTGACAAGGGCCCAATTTTTATTCGAAATTAAAAACATATTTTTAAATAGTGAAGGAACATTAAGTCATTTGAAATTTTTATTGGATTGAAAAATCATAAATTTCAATTCGCTTAACAGATATCGGTGATCATCTCTCAGTGCGCAAGTATTTCGGTATTTCCGAGTCGAGTCGAGTCGAGAACACAAATTTTTATTGGATTGAAAAATTATAAATTTCAACTCGCTTAACAGATATCGGTGATCGTCTCTCAATGCGCAAGTATTTCGGTATTTCCGAGTCGAGTCGAGAACACACCACAGCGATTGCGAGTTCAACTCCCCACGGAGGTAAATCTCAAATTAGCCACAGTTTACACGCACCTATGTGGCAGACACGTGTGACCGCAAATGTTTGAATATTTTAAGTTAAATGGACCAGTAATTAGAGTGCTTACGGACTGCTGGGGAGGTGGGACGGGGTTAATGGAAAGTGGTGTACAAAAATCAGATTATCTACCCATCGTGGGACGCTGCTTGTCAGGCCCGACAATAACAAACATGATCTTATGATTCGAATAAATTCAAAAATGACACCTGGACACGGGAATATAACCAGGGACCTTTGGCTCAGCGTGCCAAGACAAAAGTTCCTGGTTCTATTCCCGTTCCCAGGTGTATTCATTTTATTCGAATAATATTCAGCTACAGCTGATTTACGTAATTATAATCATTCATCCCTCAAGATTCATCTTCCATATATAATTAGTATAGCGTTGCTTTCTTCAATAATAAGTGCTAGTTCATGGAAATACTCGCATCAAAACGCGTCCAGATATATTCGCTAATCTGGGTGGTTTTAATTAAATACTTAATTTTAATGACATATTAAAAATACTTATTTGTAGAACTTAAAATAGCAGAATGTTTAATATGTTTATTACAACGCATCCTGGCAATAAGCGTTTAATAACCCTAATTGGCTAGGAATAGGACATTATATAATTGAAATGCATACTCACATTATCGTGGTAAATCATTTAGGGAAAAGCTCTCAGTAAACCCGAGGTGGGATTCAAACCATGAGCTCCGTAACTATAAAATCAGACTAGACGAGCCTGACATTTCGTCCGCGCACCCACCAATTCATATTATAATGTGGATGACGAAGCTGATCATAGAGTACATTATAAATGTGGCCCAACTTTGTGCTTTTCGACTTGAGCAATGTAATCGACCAAGAGTCAGTCTTTTAGTGGTCTTCTCATATTCACTTAATTCGCACCGGGATCTGAATAAAGACACTTCAGCTGGATCTTCACGCTTAATCCAAACATTTTAAGTCCGACGGGGCGGTAATCCCAGTTAGTTATGCATTCAAACGGAAGCTAAAGGATTTTGGGGTAGTGAAGGGAGACCTCACCCTTCCCAAATTCACCCTTTACCTCGTTGAATAATTCCGAACGAACGAGAATGAAAGGACTGAGATGGGAGGCCAGATCGTTCGTCCGGCTCTTTTTTTCAAGGGGCGCTGACGAGTTTCATGTTGTTTTCCGCTCAACACCGGTCGGATGTGTCCGTTCGTTCTCGTATCGTATAAACAAGAACCTATTTTTAATGTGTATTCCAATACAGAAAAAAGAAGGTATTATTAAGAACAATATAATTGGCCAAACTGAAAGTGCGGGATCTAAGCATTCTGAAGCCTAAGGTCTAATTCCAATGGGATGGCTTAAGCATTTTTTTCCTTTTTTATTAGTGGCAGGCCTAATCCTCTAACACAAACACGTGCATATATTTCTCGTAAACAGATTCAGACACAACAATCTAAAATGTAAATCGTATACTTTCAACTAGAAACAACAACACTTTTACATAATCTAATAGGAAGTCCTTGAATAGGCCAATTCTCATAGGAAGATCCCACCCAACCTGACAGCTCAGAAAGTCACGAAATCTACTTTTACTTTTTCATACATCGAGTCATGTGATCTGCAGCTGTCAATTATTGTGACATATTTTAAAAATAATTATTGAGGGTATGTATCTAAGTATTTAAAGTACTTTCTTAACAGACTGATTATATCAGCGCGATACTTATAAACTAGCTTAAATCTAGAATAGACTAAACATCCAGCCCACCAAACGTTAATTATTCTCCTGTTAAAGAGGAAACCCATATTTTCCTAAAGATTCGTATATTGTACCACGCCGGGAATCTAACCTTGAACCCTTGGTTCATTAGTAGACATGCTATCGACTGAGCTAAGGTGTGACCTGTTACACCAATAATATAAAAGAATGCTATCACAAAGTTTGTATTTTCTAAAAAAAAGCCCTGCCTATGGAAATAAAACCCTAACAATTCAGCTCTTCTCCAATTGGCTTGGATCAAAATTCGTGCGTCAGTACGATTTCCTTCTAGTTCCACCTGTTGTGACGTCAATGCTCCACATCCTTAGAGAAAATATACACCGAGGAAGAATCTTCAGCCACCTTTTACCAACATCCTTCGAACTCAGAGACTTTCCTTGAAAGTAAACCCCAGTGACTGTCGTCAAGCGAGCACCTAGTGTGAAAAGTCTCGGTGGCTGGCGGGTGTTTGCAGTAAACCGCGTGGAATGGGTGGGTGAGGGGTTGGTTCTCACGCCACTTGTCACATCGCCACCCCCGTTGCCGACTACTAAACTCGATCGCAAAGAGGACGACAACGATCTGTCTGAATGCAGCTCACATCGTTACGCTAGTTTGTTCTTTATCGGCAAGGAAGTGGTTCTGGAAGGAGTTATAGGGGTTGAAATGAGGGGGTTGAAATGAGGGGGGTGAAAGAGGAAAAGACGCTCCCATATAATCTGTAACTCCAAGTGTGCAACATAAGAATTACGGGACTATCTAGTCGATAGCTTGGGATGTTAAAGAGAGCTTTACAAAAATAAAGGATATAATTCACACCATTTAACAAGTGGTACGGGCCGAAATGTATTGTCTCGTAGAACTTTGGCTTGCTACTGCTAAGTGAATAAATCTATTTGTAAATCAGTACATTATCGTTTCAAAGCCTTGCCAAATCCAAGGTAATAACACAGGAAAGTTAAAAGTTTAAGTTAACAATACCAATAAAGTTACAAGAAAGGAATTTTTCCAGATTGAAAAAAAAAAAAATAAAAAAATCTTGCAATAAAAATCTGATTCAGAGGCTTCAGCTATGAGATAATTTTAGAACACCCCAAAAATGGTGAGCGTTCGTCTGTCTAAACTTAAAAATTTTGGCGAAGCCAAACTCTCCAGCATAGATAGCTTAGACCGATATCTCCCCCGCATCTTTTCCTCTTGCTATTTCGTTGGTGCATTCACGCTAAGAGGGAGAGGCCAAATGCGCCACAGAAATGGGTGGGGGTGTAGAGGGAAAATATCGGTCCAAGCTTATGGCCCCATAGTGCGACGCTAAGTGGTAGAAATTCAAACCAATCTACTTTTACACGGGACCATGAGTGGGTCTACAAACCTTAACACACATACGTATATAAGCGTTCCCTCACCCCCCTTTGAACCCACACAAACAGCCCGACGTTCTTTTACGAATTACCTTCTGAATGGAATTTTTTCCTTAANCTCAAAGCTTATCGCAGCGCTGTGCGGGTAAGTGTAACTCACATTTAGACAAACGCTTAAGTGCACTTGTAAAACATCTCTTAGAGAGGTATAAGTGGATGGTGTGAAGGGGTAAAGCGTTAGTTCAAGGGGAAACAAGAAAGAACCCTGTTTTAAAATCGTCGCAACTACTCGTAGTCGCGGTGAAGAATCCCCTTATCTCGAAAAATCATGGCAACCACCAGTTGGTATAGTCTCAGAAGCTACTTCTTCCTGGCAACCTTCTAGATCTATAGAATAACCAACGCAGCAGAACTAAACTTGTTTATATCACCCCTCCAGGTCTTTAAACTCCATGAAGTTGGGGTGAATGCGAAAACTAGGACGCCAACGCTTGGATATCCGACACAAGCGGATGGTAAGGAGAACAAACTTATGGTTAAAACAATATTTTTAGAAATTCTAAATATTGAGGTTGGGGGATTAAAAACAAATAAAAAACTTAATCGGTATTTTCTTTCACATAACAATAAAACAAGACCAAAGGAAGAGAAGTCTTAAGATTATACTATCCGCCAAGAGGACTATGCCGACACAAAATGTCGGACTAAATCAGACTTGGCGCTCATTTAAAAACAAGACCAAAGGAAGAGAAGTCTTAAGATTATACTATCCGCCAAGAGGACTATGCCGACACGAAATGTCGGACTAAATCAGACTTGGCGCTCATTTAATCTAATTGTTTGAGACTCTAAGGTGGGAGTTCAAATCTAGGTCTATATCAAGTGTGTCATGATAAGTTTTAATCAAATTATTCCCTACTCTTAACTCAACCCAAATTCTGGTTAGCTTCCTCTAAAATTTACACCTGGATACTCCATCAACGTAATTATTATGCGTACTATCCCGAATGACGAAAAAGAATGCGGTGTTAAAAAATTAGATATAGGCTGGATCCACGATTTCCAAATCCAAATATTCATTATTTGTTATTAAGCATTTCCCTGATGGCATTATGGTGTCAAAAGGGTCTATAAAACTTAATAATAATATTATTATTAATCAAATAAACTTTACTATTGTGTTACAATGTTTTCACGCCAATTCGTGTACATTTCCTCTAAATTCAACGTTATTTATTTAACAAATTATCGTCTGTATAAAACTAACTAATGGGCAATAAGACATGTGTTAAAAACGTAGGAATAGAGCTGATACAATGTAATACACAGGTGTGTGCCAACATTAAAAAAATATGGACCGAGTCGATATGGACAGGTGTACACCCCAATACAGTTATATCAATAAGAGAATGTGTTGTTTCTGCCGGTCAAATTAACTAAACATCCACTTTCCAGTACCGAATGTTTTCATAATTCTAAAATTAGTGTCATTTGGGGATTTTAAATAAATATATTCAAGTTATACAGGTTTCTGGGTTGCTGGTTAACGATAAACACTTTTTTCCAACCCCTTTTAAAGATTTATTTCATGCCTTGTTTCAGGTGAAATTTTTTTCACTTTGAAAATAAGTTTTAAAATAGTTTCATATGCCTTTCCTACTTTCAAATGTCTATATTAAAATAAACTTTTAAAGTTTTGGAAAAAGTTTTTTTTATGTTTAAAATTCACATTGAAAATTTTATTTTTGTATATAATTTTTAATGTGCGCTATTTCAGACCATTCCATTACATTCCCTAGACTTGTCCGGAATCTCTACTTTTACCTTCTTAGTTTACAACGACCCCTTCTTAAGCGATGCAAGTGAACCCAAAAATTAACATCTACTCTGTCTCTGTGCCAAAATTTTAAACACAAAGGTATAAAACCAAACTACCAACGCTATTAGAAGATATAATATACACACACTAAGTAAGCCTATAATAAGCTTCCAACTCAAGCCATAAACACAATTTCCAATCTAGGAAATTTGATGAAGCCTCGAATTAAGAGCGGCTATAAATTGACGGGAACAATATTCCTGCATGCGAGTTTACAGGCGCTATAATATAGTCGTCAGATAATGATGTGGCGGCCCCGTCCCCGTGCAATGGCTGATGGATAACTCTCCAACACCGCATAATACTAGCAGATTAGACCGAGGGTATAACGAGAATAGTTTCATGCAGAAAACGCTACCAGTTTCAATTGGATTAAAAATCTGGCTTACTATGATGAAATGTTTCGCTTCGTAAAGCAAAAGAACGGTTCGGACACAGCATTTAGTAGATACGTATCCATCTATCTATAACGTTACATTTGCTGTAATAATCTGAAGATCAAAATAAAAAAATAGCACCGATTCTTGCCTGTTCGGGCTCTACGCATACGTAGTCTAATTACGATACTGTGTTAGGGATGATGAAGCGTATTCTTATTTTAATGTAAGCAGAGAGTATAACCCTTTAGGAAAGCCGGGATTTGAACCCATATTTCTGTAGTCCAATATATTGTGAGCGTGCCCCTAAAGTGGGCCACAGAATAACAAATATAGGATACAGCTCCTTCCATAAGTATTATGCTATAATTTAACGTAACCTTTTTACATTATTTCAGTACACAACTTACAAACTGACAACCTGGACTGGTATTATTTAGTATTACACATCTAACTCTTAAATATTCAATATTTTATTTGGCCCATCATTTGGAATCAAACCCGGTTCACCTATAATTGGGGTAGCATGAGTTAGCCTCGGGGATGGGAAAAATTCAACCAATTTAAATAACGTTAATAATTCCCAAATTTCTAAATTAAATATTTGTTTTTAGAGGATGATTTCAAAACAATCACTCGAGTTTTTATTATTTCATTTGCAAACATTGTTGAGTTTTATTTCTTTATGTATATTTTATTTGTGTAGACTGGTTTTATCATTAATTTTTATTTTGACATGTTCATGGTTTAAAATAAACAGGGGATATCTTGTGGATTTTAAAAAAGATTGTTAAAAATATAAGCTTTAATTGTGAATCTAAAACTAAAAGACTTAAATGTTACAAGAACTATACAGACTCTCATAGTTTCTAACAGATGTCCCAACTCTGTTTTAAAGTGATAAAACAGTTTTTTTAAATCGCACATGAGCTGTAGGCCTAAGTATGTATAGTACTCAACCCTAAGGTTGGTTGGATCCGCAACAGTTCCACAGTCGGCTGTAAAGCCTAGGCAGCGAAGAGGCGTACTAGGAAAATGAGGAATGAGAATTTCCCGTTGATTTCCTCGCCGAGCCAGAAGGTGCCTATTAGGAAATAATAGCTAAGAAGGTTTTACTTTCTGACATTTATAAGTAATGTCTTTTGATCTGCAACTGTCACTTTCAAAAGTCTACTTACATTAGAAATAATGTGTAATTGTGTGTTACGTGGAGGTAGGGTGTGAAAACGCCAATCACTAAAAACAAACGCATAAAGATTATCCTACGGGTTGGTTCTGGAAACAGTGAACATTTCCCACCTAAAACAGCAAATTATCGAGGCTTGCTCTCAAATAACACCGTATGTGCTCAACAAAGTTAAAAGAGAATGAGCAAACCGAAATGACTTGAGAAATGTTCAGAATTATTGACACGTTGAGCTCATGTGGTAGCAGTGTAGTCAATTATTCAGTTTTACCTTTGTATGGAGACTTTTTAACCAACCTGTATATTATCAAACGCTAGGAAAGCTAATAAAAATGTTGGTAAACCACAATTTTTTTTAATTGCATCTTACTACCTGTCCGGGTTATAAGCGTATGTACTAATTAAACACATGGTTTTAAGGATTCGGTTAAATTTATAAGTGTACCCCCATTTTCATGAAGGGAGAGTGGAAATTGTTTTTTTAAACTCAGTACACCCGAACGAGATTGGAGCCTCAATCTCAGTCATCGTCAGTCTAGTCAACTGCGTTAGACCATGTGTCACCGAAACGGATTTATCAATGTTGACCGCAAAAAATACACACCTTATTGGCTAAAAGGTCCTTTTTATGAAAACTAGAGTAACTTCGACTGAACCACGTTCACCCAATCCTAGATGTGAGACTCGTCATTGGTCAATAATACGTACACGTTCACAAATATTAATACATTTCAAGCCCCATCCCGGATAGAATTCGAACCCTCGTACAACCGTTTGTCATTCTGGGCCAAAATGGGAGGAATTTCTTCTAAATGACGAGGGGGCGAAAGTTTAGAGGGAGGTTTTCAGATGGCTCACAGGGCGACAATACGTGGGTTCTCCACCCTTTCCTGGGCTGGTGCGAGGGTTCCATACTGCATTCTTTATATAATAAATAAACCACCATCCCTGCGAGACCCGAAATAATAATAAATAAATTAAAAAGTATAAATAAAATCTTATGGTGTCCCCAAACCCCTTCCTTAAACAATATGTGTGACTTCAAATGTCAAGTGATTATGTTACTAATGAATATGTTTTAATACATTCTTAATATTAGATACAAATATCTAGATGTTATATCTTAAAATCATCATCTTAGATTAATTTAAATAATAACTTATCAAACACTAAAAATACATTTTGTTGGAATGTGCGCCTAGGAACTTCGTGCCCTAAGAGACCAACTAGCGGACGTTGTTGTAGTTACTGTTGTGCCTTTGACAAGGAAAGTTCCTCCTCCCCTTTCCACTCCAATCCCTTCAAAAAAAACCCGGACAAAATGGAGTCTCACACTCGTCAAATTGATTTTGGAACCAATTGATAAGCTCTTTAACTTTGAATATAAATATTGTTTGGATGGAACACTAACACAATTTTAAAGGCGGGCTTTCACTAGCACAGACAGCTTCTAGGTTCACTCTGAACCTGAGAGTTTCTGGACGTATAATATTATTTCTACAGGAGTGGTCCGAAGAGGAGACTCACCTCGACAATCCGGATGGTTCTCGTCAGATCCGTCTCCGCAGTCGTCCTCTCCCTCGCACATCCACGTCAGAGGGATGCACCGCCCGTTCGTGCACTGAAACTGCCGCAGCGAGCACACGCCTGAAACAACACGGACACATTTACCGTCAGGGTGTAAGACTGGTGGTGCCTCCCCACCAAGCCCACGAGTTCACCCTCGTGGGAGGGTGTCAAAGGGTGCAAGACTGGTGGTGCCTCCCCACCAACCCCGCAAGTTCACACTCGTGGGAGGGTGTCAAAGGGTGCAAGACTGGTGGTGCCTCCCCACCAAGCCCGCAAGTAGAGCCAAACTATCTTAGTGTGAAAGATATGACGAAAGCTTAGACTCAATTTACAGGCCATACTCACTACTATATATTTTAAAGGAATATATTTACACGCGATCAAAGTGGCCCTAAAATTACCAATTGGAAAAAATTCCGTAAATTATAGCTCATAGTAAATGAGAGTTTGTTGATTAATTTTAAAAATACAAAATTTATTCAAACTTCCAATTTTAGAGTTAATTTTTTTAAAGATATTTAACGTGCACTTTCTGAACAGATTGATTATATCAGCACCATACTTATTGACTTTAATCTAGAATAGACAGCATCCAGCCTCCCGGCCGTTAATTCATAACTATGAAAGGGGAAACATTTCATCTTTAATCAATTTTTCGTCCATGCTAGGAGTCAAACCTGGGACCCTTAGCTCAGACATGCTACCGACTGAGCTGAGGAGTGACTAGAGAGTTAAGATTAAGATCATACAATTAATTATTATGTATGGATGAACCATCCAACTATTCAGATATAACGAGATCCATTACATAGTTTCATCTGTAGATACAGGGACAAACAGACATACAGAGGGACAGGCAGAATTGCAATATCAGCTTTATTTTAGGACTGGGTTTGCTCCCCAACCATTTAGCCGCCAGCAAAGCAGACCAGATGGACAACATAGTCCATCTTCCCACCCATGTGGATCTGATATAGAGGATGGTATAATTAATTTTTGGAATACTTTATTTAAAAGAGCTCAAAACGAGAAACAATCAAAATATGTATCATCATAGTCACTTACTATATATACATTACATCTCTAGGAAGAAATGGTACTAGATTAATTGTTTTCTAACTAAAAACTTATTTTTTTAAAACTTCGAAATAATTAATTCCGATTTAACACCAAGAAAAAACAATTTGAAATTTGTGTTTCGCCTTAAAAAAATCCATTCAATCTAAAAATATACTAAAATTTTGCGCGTCAAATATATTTATTTAACCATCTCATATATTATGAAAACATACACCCACAACATTTTAGGAACTTTTTATCTTTACCTTAGTTTTAATTATTATATAATATCAAAGCATGACAAAAAAAAGTGTACATATCTTGTACACATTTGTTTTAACAAAAATTAATAGCTTTATATTGCCCTATTAGGTTTGGATACACAATTCGTGATGGGGAGATATAAACAGGCTTAAATAACTCATCTAATATTTATTTTAGGTTCTAGTGATGTAAAATTGTAAAAGGGAAACTTTAAATCAAACTCTCTACTGAGCAAATATTTCCTCTAAACATACAGTAGGTTGTGCTCGTACTAAAGGTTGGGTAGAACCCTATTTGGTAGTGAATAATTTAATAACTTCAAAAGTAAACATAATTAAACCTCAAAGGGAAAAAAATTTTTGCAAATAAACATTTATAATGTAATGTTAAGCAACAACGCACCTACATGAACAAGGAAAAACGTTTTCGGTATGTAAAAGCATTGTATAAAAAAATAGAAATTATTGCTTTAATTAAACAAGAGAAGAATGAAAAGGTTGTACAAGCAAAAGCGATACTTAACAAAACACATTTTTACTGGGGAAATATTCGAGCACTAGCACAGAAATACAAGCGTATGGATAACATAACTAAGCAACAGTAAACTCTCCATTAATATACATTTACACTTAGTTTGTTTTTACCCGGAGAAAAGTATTTATTTTTCTTTCAAAACTATCCTTGATAAATTCATTTAATTAATTCGTTAACAAAATGATCAAAGCTTATCCGCTCCCGTTTTGCAGCGAGGGTAGATTAGGCAGGCCTCTAATTACTTCAATAACCATTATCTTAAGAGGCAACTGCTAGAACAGATAAATATTCACGCCTTACTAAACCCAAAATATTACCATCCTAGACAACAGAAAGAACAGATAAATATTCACGTCTTACTAAACCCAAAATATTACCATCCTAGACAACAGAAAGAACAGATAAAAATGCAAGTCTTCCTAAGTCCCAAATACTACCATCCTAGACAACAGAAAGAACAGATAAAAATGCAAGTCTTCCTAAGTCCCAAATACTAAAGAACAGATAAAGAGGCAGGCTTTAACCCTAAATACTACCATTCTAGACAACAGAAAGAACAGATAAAGAGGCAGGCTTTCATTAAATTAAAGTACTACCATCCTAAAAGTAACAAATAAGGCGGATTTATATAAAATATTTATTTTTGGTAAAAACTAAAACTATTTTTATTCATTTAATTGACATCAGTCTCCTATTTAATTACTAGTGTAAGATGTGCGAGAAATAAATTCGGTTGGAGACACACAGATTTGGTATAGTTTTGTGTGTGTGTGTGTGTGTGTGCGCGCTTTTTTTTAAAGCTAGTTAGTGGTTGATCTTAAGACATGGTGGCGGGCAATCTACAGTAGCCCCATGGCTTCTTTGGTGCTGACTGACAGCCCATAGCTGACAGCTTTGAAAAGTTACCAGACCAAATTATGTATCCCTACGCCGAACCATTTGATCTGCAAAAAACATGAGTTTAGCAGCTGTCACTTCTGACAGTCAAAATTTAGGGGCTACTGTACTCGCTCATGACTTGGGGAGAGCTTGTTGGCTGAATGCACGCGTGAAACTACACAAATAGAGAAATGGTCGTGGCTGTCATTCAAGTCTACGAGGGAAATAAATGGTAGGTAAGGTATGATTTATTCGTGAAAGAACCGTCAAGGAGACTTACACTGTTTCCAGCTTGTGGCCGGTTCAGTTTAGTAATCTGCCTCAATCTTCCTCTACCCTTCCTCCTTTAATTGCTTCCATTCTTCTCTCACACACTTGTTATCTGATACTCCCATCTCTTTATTGGCCTCCCTTGTGGTATTTTTCCTACATACTTATTTCCATAATTACATATTGTGGTAAAAAAATAATATATGTATATATTTGTTTATTTTTATTTTATTTATTTTAATTATATTGATTTATTTTTCATTTTTGAATATACGAATGACTAATTTATAATATATAATATAATCTAATATTGTATTGGGCGCAAACTACCAACCCCTCTTGTTTTGTGAAGTAGGTAGATTTTTATCACTAAACAAAGTTATCCCCATAAACTGCTCAGCGGTAAGACGAAAACCCTTTCTCTCAAGACCCCTGGACTTTACCTAAAGTTTGGACTTAAGTTGGACACTTACA
>CABFWB010000190.1:204062-258628 GCA_902151455.1 Timema bartmani
GATATTTAGATGCGGCTGTAACCGTAACTAACCAATATATTCGTTTGGATATTTAGATGCGGCTGTAACCGTAACTAACCAATATATTCGTTTGGATATTTAGATGCGGCTGTAACCGTAACTAACCAATATATTCGTTTGGATATTTAGATGCGGCTGTAACCGTAACTAACCAATATATTCGTTTGGATATTTAGATGCGGCTGTAACCGTAACTAACCAATATATTCGTTTGGATATTTAGATGCGGCTGTAACCGTAACTAACCAATATATTCGTTTGGATATTTAGATGCGGCTGTAACCGTAACTAACCAATATATTCGTTTGGATATTTAGATGCGGCTGTAACCGTAACTAACCAATATATTCGTTTGGATATTTAGATGCGGCTGTAACCGTAATTAACCAATATATTCGTTTGGATATTTAGATGCGGCTGTAACCGTAATTAACCAATATATTCGTTTGGATATTTAATCCAACATGAAATGGTTTTTGTTGTAAGTCTAGTTATGATTTGTTCTCAAAGACCTGACTCACCAAGACTACACTACTTGCTCTTTAATATTTGCAAAAACGATTGAGACGAAGACCTTGAACCTTTGTTTACAGACATGCTTCAAAGACGAAACAAGCGTACAATCAAAGGATGATTTAAATAGAAAAAAAAAAAAATCCTTACCCGTCTTGTCTATCCATGTTTTCTGGTTTTTGGGGTAAAAATTCTGTCATCTCCAATGTCGGGTTTAGTTTCCAAAATTTAACTATGGTAGTTGACAACCAGCCTTTTTTAAATGATTATTTAGTGACTTAAGAGTTGAATGCTTGTAAAGTAAAGATTTTTAATGGGTTGTAACTTGCTTTGGTTTGTGATAAAATTATAAACACACTGTTTGACATGGAGACCCGCTTGGCTTGTCGAACGGCGTCACTTTCGCAATAGACAATTGCCGATGATGGGGAGATGGGGTTCGAATCATGGTCTAGTGTACTCAGTGTTTTCCTTAAGTGGTTTAATACTCCCCCTCCACGCAAATGCGAGTACACTTCCGTTAAAAATCAACCTTCAGTCATCCCTAATATAAACTTGTCTAGTTAGTACATATGTGTATAACCCAAACGCGATGCTAAAAAAAATGTGACCATAAAGTTTGTCAATGTTTCTAAAAGACCCTTTGTGTTAGAATTGGACTGTACGTGGTCACATATATGCGCGCCAATATTTTTTCAATGACAGTGATGCCTGTAATTACCTGACGGCGTAGTTGTCTAGTATTGTTTACTACGTCCCGTGACTATTCATACATCTTGACGGGAACCGCCTCTTGTCTGTTCGAGGAGTAGGTCAGGTGAGTCGCTCGGCGTCGTGGATTTGATTTATTTTTAGTTAAGATTTGAAGCTCCCAAGTTTTTGTTTGGGAAGGTGCCACCTCTCGATTTATTTGCGGGCCTCTTCTTTTTTTTCTCAGAGGATTTGAATCTGTTCTCCATTGTAAACAGGGCAGGAAATATCAGGGTCAAACTGGGGACCCCTTGTATCAAACTATCTTTGTGTCTGGTTTATTTGTTGAAATGTTCGTTGAGACCACTCATTTAGAAAGTTAGGGATCCATGATTATGTAAACAAAAACTTATTGTACTCCGCACGCAACGTTTCGTATATTTATTTTAAATGATTTGAGAACCGCTTTGGTAATCTCATGGTCTAACGCGCTACTCTCGCAGACTAGACCAATCGATGACGGGGATCTTGATTGGATGTAACGAGGGTGGTTTCTCCCGAAATAGTTTTCCACTCTCCCTCCACGCAATTACGGGTATACTTCCTTTATATTCATCCTTCTTAATCCCTTATTCATGAACGAAATTAGTACATATGCGGTTAACCTGAGGCGGTGAAAAGTTTTATGTCCCTCTCAGCATTTACATGACAAACCAAAGAAAATCCGGGCGCAGCGTCATTAGTGTATATTAGAGATGACTGAATTAGCTAACAAACTATTTGAATTGAAAGTTTATTAAATATCTCTGCATATTATATACTTTTTAATTTAGGACTTAGGCTACCTCGTGTAATCTACCAATCTAGGCTACCTCGTGTAATCTACCAATCTAGGCTACCTCGTGTAATCTACCAATCTAGGCTACCTCGTGTAATCTACCAATCTAGGCTACCTCGTGTAATCTACCAATCTAGGCTACCTCGTGTAATCTACCAATCTAGGCTACCTCGTGTAATCTACCAATCTAGGCTACCTCGTGTAATCTACCAATCTAGGCTACCTCGTGTAATCTACCAATCTAGGCTACCTCGTGTAATCTACCAATCTAGGCTACCTCGTGTAATCTACCAATCTAGGCTACCTCGTGTAATCTACCAATCTAGGCTACCTCGTGTAATCTACCAATCTAGGCTACCTCGTGTAATCTACCAATCTAGGCTACCTCGTGTAATCTACCAATCTAGGCTACCTCGTGTAATCTACCAATCTAGGCTACCTCGTGTAATCTACCAATCTAGGCTACCTCGTGTAATCTACCAATCTAGGCTACCTCGTGGAATCTACCAATCTAGGCTACCTCGTGGAATCTACCAATCTAGGCTACCTTGTGGAATCTACCAATCTAGGCTACCTTGTGGAATCTACCAATCTAGTCTTTATTTCAGGTTAAGCTTTTACGTACTTGATATTTCTCCATTTATAGTTACGAAATGGATGTGAGTGATCTATATGTTTGTAAGTAAAATATTGGCTCGTTGTGTTATCACAATAATCTACATTTAACAAATTGTGTACCCTTTAGGTCACGTTTTTTTTTGCTATATATATATATATATATATATAACACGTGCTGTAGTTTGACATGAGAAGTAATTTGTTTCTTCTCGGCTGACACAAAGACAAATAGTTGACTCAAGCATGACCCAAATAAGTTTAATCATATTTGATGGCTTCGTGTTCTTAAAGAGTAAATGATCTAGTGGTATTGTCGAATTTGTCAACGTGGGCTTGTATGGGACGCAAGAAAAGCTGTGTTTTTTCAGTTTTTATAGAAAAACACTTTATTGGCCAAAATAAAAAAAATATTGTTCCAGCAGAAACCTAGAGTTTAATTTTATACACATGGTGATAACAGTTGAATATGTCATGAACATAGCGGCATTAGATGAGAAATCTTTTAAATGAAGAGAAAAAGTTGTCATTAAATTCCAGGACACCCTTGACAGATGTTCAACTTACTGTTGTCACTATGAGAAGAAAATTAAGTTCTTTGTTTTTACTGGATAAATATTGTGTTTGTTTTGAAAAAAAAAAAAAAAGCTATGAAAGTTGCTAAAAACTGTCAGCTTTTCGCCTCCCTTTAAACCCTACTTTAAAATATTGGTTTCTAACCCATGGACCTGGTTGTATTGCCTGTTGAGGTTACAGCTTTGGTTACTTTTTTAATCATAGGAAAGGTCAAAGCTCAATTAATATAAAATATAAGCGGTTAGAATTATTAAAAACTATTTTGAGTTACTGCCTAGGGCTGAGCTAGGTAGTCTTGGGGTAAAGTAGCTCACCTCAGGACCCGACGTTCATGGGTTCAAACCCATCTGGGGTCCGACGCCCTTTTATTGAGCAATAAAAATCCGTAGCAAAACCTCCTTTGGAGGGGGAAGTGAACCCATCGGTCCCATGTCGATTGTGTTAATAAAAACGCTGGAAGGTATGTGAAAATACCTTTCCCAGTAAAACTGGTAGGCTCTTTCACTCTAGCTCGTAGAAATTCTTGTGTAAATATCAGTCGGTTCGGAGAGTGCACGTTAAATACCTCAAATAAATAAAATAGTGTGTACGTATTTTGGTAATGAAACTCTACAGTCGCTTGCTGGGTGGGTTTATTTGTGCCGGTCTCTTTAGAGACCTTCTTGGAATCGTCGTGAAAAACAAGGATCGGTGGACACGCGGGCTTAATGTAGGTGGGTTTATTTGTGCCGGTCTCTTTAGAGACCTTCTTGGAATCGTCGTGAAAAACAAGGATTGGTGGACACGCGGGCTTAATGTCATGCACGTTTATTTGTTTACTGGGGCTCGGGGATGTTTCCTCCTTTACCTCTATGCAAATACGGGTACATTTCCTCTAAATTCTACATAGTCCAATAAAGTGATTAAATAATTAATATAACCCAAACTAGTAGTAAAATGCGGTGATAAAAAAAAACTAGGATTTGAACACTTGTAGGTTTAATTGAGGGGTTGAAATGGTCGGGTTGGAGTCAAACCACTCCCTTGGCTCATGAGTGTAGTTATAAGGACATCCTGGAAGGGAAGAAAGTAAATAAAGCATGGGAAGAATTAATTTAAAACTGCCGCCGCCACATGTCATGTCCTTGACCCCCTTGTTGAATATAGTAGATCGTTTAGTTTAAAATAAATATATACATATTGCCCCACAAATAAATGTACGGATACATCCATTCTAAACTACCAAATGTTTACTTTGAAACTTCACTATCTTTTAATATTAAATTGTGCCAGTCCTTTATCCGTAGATTATCTGACTTTGCGTTAAGTTAATTAGATAAAGTTGGCGTCTATCATTTTTACCTAGTCAGCCAGGAGGAGAAGAAAAAAACTACTCATAATCTTATTATGCAACTGTCTTGTTTACGTTTCTAAAAAAATTATCGCACAGTCTTGTCTTGAGTTGGCAAATTTTTCTGTACCCGTAGGTAACCTTCGTACGTCGTCGGCTGAGAATGTTTACAATGCCGTGCTCAAGTGCGGTCTTCATTAAAGAAGGTGACTCACGATTAATGCTTCTTAGATTATGTTTATCGGTCTGACATTCTGGATTTAATTGGTCACTTGAGTTGTTTTATTTGTAGAATTTTTCAAGGGCCAGATAAGTTTTTTTTTATAATTCTTTTCGAACAAAACTTAATTTGTATAAGATTAAAATACATATTTTGTAAATAAACTGTGATGGGATTAATAAAGTAAACCTGTTTCGGTGGCCGCATGGTCTAACACGCTACTCTTGGACTCCCATGACTGGGAGATAGAGGTTTGAATCTGGTTCGAGTGTACTGAGGTTTTTTTTTTCGAAATGGTTTTCCACTCTCTTCACTAAAATTTGGGTACAATTATTAATATAACCTTCATAGTCCCTAAAACCATTGGCCTGGTTAGTACAGTAGCCCCATGGCTTCTTTGGTGCTGACTGACAGCTGACAGCTGACTTCTTTGAAAAGCTACCAGACCATATGATCTGCAAAAAAAACATGTGTTTAACAGCGCTTCTGACAGTAAAAATTTAGGTATATACCTAAATGTTGAGTGTCAGAAGTTAGCTGTGAACTGTCAGTCAGCACCAAAGAAGCCGTGGGGCTACTGTACATAAGCGTATAAACCGGACGGGTAGTAAGACGTGGTGCTAATAAATCTATATTTACGAGCACGATACTTTATGCGGTTATATCCGTATTCCAAAAGATCACCTCCGTCTCACAAGCTTCGCTTTTAACGTGCAAGTATTTGTACAAGCGTCAGCTTTGTTCCGCAACACCTATATACATGGACCTAACTTGTCTATCACGCACGCGGGCACTAGGTCGAAAGGGGTGAGTCTCGTATTGTCTGGTTTTTCGCCGAAGGGATGCGCGGGGCTCTAATCGCAACACTTTCCATCCTAAGTGGTTCCATCTTAGCGCAAATCTGGACACATTTCCTTTAAACTACACCTTTTTCATTCTTACTCCATTAGTATGGATTACACTCATCTACAAACATCTTTAAGAAGAAAACAATGTGCCAATATGATACTTTAAAATTATTCCTCCCTTCAAACACTCCCACCCAACTACAAACACAGCCCAACAAAACCCAAGTCTATAAAGTAATTATTTAATTCGTAGAGAAATGGGGTTTCAACTAACTAGCCAAGAGGAAAGTTAAATGGGGTTGTTCACTTTTGGTACGAAAATTGGTCCAATATCTCTTGTTACCTTTCAGGTTTTGTACCTTTTAGAACAAATTAATTCGTGCATTTCAAACTATCGTAATAAGTTAAGTTTCATTTTTAAGAGCTTTACAGACGTGCTATGCTATAAAAAGCTGCTAAAATGTAGTTATACTTTAGCACATTTTAGGGCGGCTGGCAAAGTACTTGGTTGTACAGGGTTCAACCTTTTGTATTACTTTTATTTTACTTGTGGTTGTAAGCCTAATCTTTTATTTTAGAAACTTTCAACAAAATTATACCGAGTAAGTTTGAGGTGAGCAAAAGTATAGGATTTTCTAGTTTTTTACAAAAGCGTTAAACATCTAAATGTGTAAGAAACTTGCGTCATTAGATATTTTCGAATTTGGTATCCGACGTTCACTTTCCAAAAATAGCACATGGTTTATAAATTATTTTTTATCACAACGTCTCACTACCCGTTTATGGTATACGCATGTATAATTATTGCGATAATGAGTTAAGGACTAGGACGGAAGAATAGAAAGTGAACCCACATTTGCGTGGAAAGTGGAAAAACCATTTCGAAAAAGCCACCCTCAGTACAGCATGAGATTCAAACCCCAATCTCTCAGTCATCGGCAGTTGAGTTTATTGTGAGAACGACGTCTTAAACCATTCGAACATCGAAGCAGACATTTAACAGATTATTAATCAGTACGTCTAATGGGTCAATTTCAGGAAGTCAGGTTTTTTGTGCAACGCATTTTACTATCCATTCAGGCTATCTGCACACTAATCGGGTGGAAATGAAGGTAATAATAAGAGGAAATGTATCTACATTTGCAAGTAGGGAGCGTGGGAAATCCAATGGGAAATCTTCCTTTATCCATCCGGCAAAGATTCGAACGGTTACTATCTAGTCAAGGGCCAACCAGACTAAATGACACTTAAATTTAGCCTTTGTATCTACAGATACAGATCTTATAAACCTATCAAGACGATTTTAAGACTAAGTTAATGGTTATATTTAAAAATTTAAAAATTTACGAACGTTAAAGCGGGAGTATAAAATACTAGCACTACACTTTTAGTGAACTATGCACTACACCCTTTGCAACACGTGAAGTATACATTAAATCCACCCGGGATTCGACCGGCAAAAAACTATCACTTGGTAATTTGCTAAAAAGTAATCTTGGAAAGATAAAAATGTTAAAGACATTGAACATAATTTTATGCTTCTAACAATAACATCTATGTTATCTATCGGTATCGATGATAAGCCTTTCTGTCAAGAGTGGCAACCACAGAATATATGATTGGATGTATGAATATAAGAAAGTATTTCTTAAAGGTCTAACTTTTGTAACTTTCGGTTATCTACTCCCCCATTTTCTTACAAATGGATATGTCTGACAGCAAGAAAAGTATACGTATGCCTCCTTGATCAACTTTTACGTATTTAAACGTCAAATCCTGTGACATCTGCCACTTTTGATAGATACTATCAATAAAATAAGAGTAAAATGTTATCAATGTTGATAGAAAAAAATATATTTTTGGTAATTTAAATACTTTCAGTGCGGAGTAGATCTAATATAAATTTGGTTTTGCTACATTTAAAGTTGGTACTAATATGCTTAACTTTTATTTTAAAACTAAATACAGAACAAGCTTTTTTAGCTTTTAAAATAAAATCTATATCTATAATCTTAAAAGTGCTTCAAATATTTTTTCGTACGAAAATCAAGGTACATGAACGTGGTCCAACTATACATTTTCTCTGAAGTTAAGTATTCAAGGCCTGAACGCTCTAACATTTATTAGGTTAAAGATATCTTGACTTACGACGACCTTGAGATTTTAAACGAGATACCTGAAATCATTCCGCTTGTAAAAAAAACCCGACAAATTCTACCAATGGAAAAAATTACAAAAAAAAAAACGCCGTGCTATTCTATAATTATGTTTATGTGATGTCTATATCAATAAACTGATGACAGCTACCGACAAATTCTGGCGATACCCCTCAACTGTTCTTCAAGAATATAATTTAATTATTTTTATGAATGAAAAGCTAATAGCTTAGTACCAACAATATAACTTTGTATCGTTTAGAGATAGTTTCTTCCCCAACCCCCTTCAAGCTTTCGTCTATAATAATGGTACAATTCAAGCAAAACATTATAGCTAGAAAGCATTGTTGTGATGTTTGTCTAATACTTTTAGTTTTGTTTTGACTGAAGTCCTTTAAAATAAACATAATGACCTTCCCTTGTGTCTGCAATGCCCCTCCCGACGTCAGGTCAATCTTACACATTTTTACCTTGTAGCAGTATTGCGTCAAAATAGATACCACGCCTACATATTTAGAGAAAATTGAACAATTTTTATATTTAAATCCCCCTTCCCACATTAAATAAAATATATGTATTAAAAAAAGGCAAATTTGTAGATTAATGAATATATGAGAATGGGGCAGGTTCTATAAATTCTTCCTAAAACTAAATTTGAGTCGCAAACTTATATTAAATACATATTAAGGTGTTTTTACAGTTAGGAACTTAAAGATAGAATTTATTTGTTATACTTAAAAAGAAAATCGAGCTTAGTAAAACTATTTGATTCCACGCGAAAACATGAATGATACTCACTTTCGGCTGCTACGTCAGCTAGTCCATATCCACACATGATAAGAATCAGAACACAAAAACACAACTTAATCTTAACAAAAATTGTCTCACAACACTTAGATTGTCCCATTATGGAACCACGTGCAAGTTCAACTTGAGAAGGCTTTCCGAGAAAGCCCAATTTTTAGAAACACCGTCAGTTCAAAAATAGGGAAAACGTGTGTAAAATTAGACGTGAGTACAATCAGATTTGACAATTGAATGGGGGGAAAGGTGATGACGTTTGCTCGAATTTAGTCCTAACTCGCGTGGTAGGTCTAGCTCACTGACGCGACTGGTACGTTTGAGGCCCGGCTTTCGAACAGCTGAACCTCGGAAGACCTCAAGTTGGGCGCGCGCGCATTCCGCTAGTCCTTACCTCGTTGCAGGGGAAGAAGATCGATAGCCGTAACAGCTAGGCTATTCCGTTGATATCGCTCCACCCCCTTCTACCGGCCCGCTTCGGCGAGATGGGCAATATGGTTGAGCTGATATCAAATATGTAAACAAACAATTATTTTAAGTCCCATTTTATTTTCTTGAAGAGGAAAATCGATCATAAATCGGAACTGATATTGAGATCTTTTTTTTGGGGTTTACTGCTAGACACACTAATGTTTACTGAATCCCATAAAAGTGTAATGACGTTAAAAAGCCAAGAAATAGGCGAGCCTAAAATTAAGCCGAACTATAAAATTGTTATTTTGGAGGTGGCCTCTCCATCACCAGTAAATAAGATTAGATGAGCTTGACGTGATAGTCCACGTGCCCAACAATGAGAGCACGTAAATGCTACAATATGCAATAGTAGTAATAATAAAAATAGGGACGTAGCCATGAATTTTTTCAGGGGTAGGTGGTGTGTGAGATTATATCAAATTTCGACAAAGAGATAGTTATAAACATAGAGGATTTGATTGTATATAAGAATTAATTAAATATCTTTATGTTTTATCTCCTGAGAAAGATTTAATATTTATAATTAGTCTACATTTTATAAATTAAAATATATTATATAATATAATATTTAATTACACATTTTATGGAAGATGGGAATTTTGCGGTAAAGTGCTACGCCTCAGGACCCAATCTGTGTGGGTCCAAATTCAGAACGGGTCGTTGGATTTTCCCTGAGTGATAAGAATCCGTAACACAACTTCCTTCGGAGGGGAAGTAAAGCGGTCCGTCCCGTGTCGATTGTGAAATGTAAAAGAACCCTGGAAGGTATGTGAAAATACCTTTCCGGAAAAATTGGTGGGGGCTCTTTCGCTCTCACTCATAGAAATAATCGTGTGCTGTTATAATCGGTAGGTTCAAAAAGTGCACGTTGAATACATCAATTAAATAAAAAATAAATGAAAACATTTTATAAGAAATTATTATTAATATTATTGTTATCGAAAAAGTACTAGACTTATCTCTTTCATTCTTTGTATGCTCCCTCACATGAGGTCGATATATTAATATATACTCCAACGGAATAGAATAAGGAGGCTGACATTTATGGGAAAAAGCACCAGCAACTGTCTGGGGAGAGGCTGGAAAACCACACATTGTGGGATGGGAGAGGAATAACACGTTAACGTTCACGATGAGAAGGTACACTACCCGTTAAGCCAAACAAGTCACACATCAGTATTCACAATTTGACCTGAAAGACGGTGCATCATGTGTGTGGAATGGCGACGGGGGGAGAGGATGGAGAGGCAAATGTTGGTGCAGAAATGTTGAAATAGTGATTATTCTCATTCTGATACCGATACTTTTTTTTAGTCTAAAGGCCTATTTTTGTTTCGATATTTGAACTCAAATGAGTAGCCTACTTAGGTTACCATATCTGTACTTTTTTTTATCGCCACGTCTTACTACCTGCGCAGGATATACGCATATATGATAATTACTCTAATGGAGTAGGAAGCATTTTAGAGGTAACTACCCGCATTCGCGTGGAAGTAAAGTGGGAAACTTTTTAGGAAAAACCACCCTCAGTAGACCCAATCGAGATTTGAGCCCCAATCTCTTGGTCAGTGGCAGTTCAGTCTTACTGAGAATATGACGCCTTAAAACCATCTAACCACCGAGGTTAGTGTGAGAGTATATTAAGGGATTTAAAAAAAAATCTCATTGCTAATCCGGGGGATACAAATAGACCAAAAAACTAACAATTTTAACCGATCATTAATTTAATAAATCAAAACCACGATTAAAAATTTAAAAAAATGAGATGATTGGATTTCATTTTTATTTTCCTTGAGCCGTGGTTGTAAATCGTGTAATCTCTAAAGAACTACCCTCCTATCCGCTGTGTGTTGGCCTAGAGCCTCCCACACTCACTTATATATCTCGCAAAATCCTTTCTCGACGCGTAGTTTCAAATAATCCCCTGACTTACGACCCCTTGATTTCAGCCCGCAAGGACCTAAGTTCCCGAGGACATAAAGGCCGCTAAGTCCCAACTTAAATACAGACTCCCAAGACCCGTTGATATGAAGTAACGCCGCTCTGTGTAGAGTAATCCAATGGCTGACCAACGTTAGCGGTCTTAACGGACTGTATATTTCTTAATCGAGAGGTGATTTATTTTTTCTCTCCAGATACTTAACGGGGCTTAGATCTCAGTGATTGAGACCTTCTAGTTATTTATAGGCTTTACAGTTGATTCACACGCTCGTATAATAACAAGAGCCAAGGAAAAACATAATCACGTGACGAGCTGTAAGCCAATCACTCACAAGATTTCAGTATTGTCGGCGCTGTCCGCTTGGTGAGGCTTGAAATAGCTTCAGCTTTACCTTTTCTGTGCGACAACATAAGCTTTGGAGATCTAATCAAATTTCCAAAACCAGCCAACTCAATCAATGTGCATGCGCCTAAACCAACCAACTCAATCATTGCGCATACGCCTAAACCAACCAACTCAATCATTGCGCATGCGCCTAAACCAAAGGACTCAATCAGTGTACATGCGCCTAAGCCAACGGACTCAATCAGTGTACATGCGCCTAAACCAACCAATTCAATCATTGCGCATGCGCCTAAACCAAAGAACTCAATCATTGCGCATGTGCCTAAACCAACCGACTCAATCAATGCGCATGCGCCTAAACCAAAGGACTCAATCATTGCGCATGCGCTTAAACCAACGGACTCAATCAGTGTACATGTGCCTAAGCCAACCAACTCAATCATTGAGCATGCACTGAAGTCAGCAGACTCAATCAGTGTACATGCGCCTAAAATAACCAAATCATTCAGTGCGCATGCGCCTACAAAGTGAAAGATTAGCAGACAGCTCTGTCTACTGTTGGGAAATGATTCGAAATAACTCGTTACTCACTTGTGCTGTTATTGTTCTGTTTTTATTTGTTTTAGCCCGATACCTTAACTCAGTCGTTAGCATGTCTGTCTCTTGAGTCAAGGGTCTCGGGATCGGTTTCTGGCATGGTGAAATTGGTTGTATCATTGATGAAATGTGGTTTTCCCCTTTTACAGTGATGAATTAACGGTCGTTGGGATGGATGTTGTGTCAGATATAGATTTAAGTTTGCTTATAAGTCGTGTGCTGATACAATCATAAATATAATCAGAAAGTGTACGTTAAATACCCAAAGTTAATTAAATTAGAACACACTTCGGTGGTCTAATGGTCTAAGGCATCACTTTCACACAAAAAAACTGGACCACGGATGACGGGGATATCGGGATTCGAATGCTGGTCGGGTGTAATGAGGGAATTTTGCTTAAATGTTTTTCCACTCTCCCTCCACGCAATTGATTATATATTTAATTTAAATTCAACCCACTTTAGTGGCTGCGTGGTCTAACGCTATACTCTCGTGTTAGACTAGACTGCCGAAGATGGGGAGATCGGGGTTCGATACCGGTCGGGTGCACTGAGGGTGTTTTCCACTCTCCCTCCACACAAATGCAGGTGCACCTCCGATCAACTAAATATTCTTAGTTGTTAAAGTGCGCATAGCCTAGAGATGCATAACAAGACTCGGTGAAAAAAAAAACCTAAAATATTTGATCACTGATTTTCAGAACTTTGTTTAAACCAGTCCTTGTAACGGTCCGTTAAAGTTAACGTGTCTCATTGATACCGCCCATACAAAAGGATGTTGGTTTGAGGAGGGGGGTGGGTACATCAGCGGGAAAGGATTTGGTGAAAAGGGAGGGGTGGTGAGAATCGACTACCTCTATCAAACACAGTGGCACTGATCTGGAATTACTGAATGATTTACGCCCTCTTATCGGATTCGATTATTCAATGGAAGTTAATGGTCGGACACTGGGGAGGGGGTGCTTGACAAAGTGATTATGAGCGATTACAGCCCCCCCACCCCCTTTTTCAACCCTCCACTAAAACCAAGTCCCGTGTGACAAAATACACCTGTTACTATATATCTGTGTGTTTAGCTCCCATCCCTCCCACAGGGTGCATCCTGGGTATATAGTCTTGGTTAACCCATCCATTGTTTATTGCGGGGATTAACCCAAGTTGGAAGACTGTAGGCTACATGATATAAAGCCGAGCTACTGGCAAAGGTTGGTAAGTCACTAAGCAAATTCTTCCAAGGACACAGACAAATAATATACCCAGACACTAAACCTTCAGGTTAAAATGGTTGCGCTCCTTTTGGCAACTTAAGTCCTTCACCACTAGGATCGCTGCGGTTAGTCCTATCATCACCCAGCAGTGACACTAGCGAAGCCCAGTGGTGAAGTACTCAAGCTGGAAAAAGTATCTCAGTGAAATCCCCGTAAGGATGAGAGTCTGTTCCTTACTTGTCTGTGCCCAAGGAACAATTGGGTAATGAAGATGGTCTGATATACTCATAAGCATAAAGTGAGATAAACATTATGTTTAAATTATTTC
Organism: Timema bartmani; assembly: GCA_902151455.1. Taxonomy (NCBI): domain Eukaryota; kingdom Metazoa; phylum Arthropoda; class Insecta; order Phasmatodea; family Timematidae; genus Timema; species Timema bartmani. Next base: position 217,565 of record CABFWB010000190.1, read on the forward strand.
TCTTTGACATTTTTTACCGATTAAAGAGATGTTCTGTTTTAACTTGAGCATTTGGCATTTCATCTGTCTGTCTGTCCAGATATTTACTAAAACGATTACCTCCAGATGTATGGAACAATTTTAACTAAATGTTGAAGAGATATTTCAAGCTTGTTATCCGTTTAAAGATGGAGGCCACTTAAAAATGGGTATGTCTGGTTGTTTGTTCTGTGATAGCTGCCAAATGTGAGGACCCATTTTAAAAAATTTCGGCAGAGATATTCTTCAAAATGTTTTTCGCTCAATATTTCATCTCAAGTGATTCACATTTTTAATTCTAAGCGATCGATTGAGGTCCTAGAGCATAAATTTGTTTTTAAGTTTGACATATATTGCGAGACTGACGTCTTAAGCCACGTGAACAACGGTTATTCTGTAAGCATTTTATGTAATTTTAAATATAGTGTTAATTTGTTTTCTGTCTAGCTTGATCACCATGGAAAATTATCCTATTTAAATCCAAGGATAAATTAGAAGATAATTGTCAACTTGAAATCTTAAGATAAAACCTTAAGACTTCAGTAACGTTAAGAAGATGGGAGCGATGTCTAATGTTCACAGAACTACTGGTGGATTAATATGTAGCCCATACACATTTTTTAAAATAATTTTAATGTTTTTGCTCGTCCTATAAATCTATCCTTATTACCAAATAAACTAATTAAATGAGGAGAAGGAATTTTAAGTAACTGAATCAATATTAATCTAAGAAATATAAGGAATATCCCACTTTTTTTTTTCAGAACAACTTCTCCAAAGCAGTTGGTGGGAAAGTCACACCAGCCTAATTCATCCAAGTAATGGGTGTTAACTAATCACACAGGCTTATCACTTTAATCCTTCAACCACACCACCGTAAGTTTACAATAAAAAAATAAAGTGTCACGTGACTGAATCTAGATTGTAGCCATTACAAAGAATTAAACGATGTTTTATCAGAGATTCTAAGAGTTGAGTTTAGTGCTGACTGTGACTCGTGACGGTGAGCACGCGGTCTAAATGTTAGACTTTCTTAGTCTAGTTACAATTAAATAATAATAACAGTACGGATGATACCGATAGTAATAATAGTAAATATAAATACAATGATAATATTAATATTGACGATAATAGTAATAATGGTGATGATAAGAATAGACTAATAATATTACAAGTCTACCTAGGTGGTTTTGGGGTAAAATGCTAACCTCAGGATCTGGTGTTTGTGGGTTCAAACCCAGTTGAGTTTGACGTATTTTTCCTGAACGATAAAAATCCGTAGCACAACTTCCTTCGGAGGGGAAGTAGAGCCGTTGGTCCCATGTCGATTGTGACATGTAAAAGAACGATGGAAGGTATGTGAAAATAGATTTACTTGCAAAATGTCATGCTTGCTCATAGAAACTCAGTGTGGAAGTCAACAGGAAATCACCACACTTTATGAACTCCCCTAGTAGATGGTATTTCTACCAGATGGTGCAGGCGTTACTAATCAGCCGAAGGAATAGCACCGGATGTAAAAAAATACATCAAACAAACCTTCGGGTTGTTGACTTAAGAAGAAGAATTTATTTTTGCTCGTCCTATAAATCTATCCTTATTACCAAATAAACTAATTAAATGAGGAGAAGGAATTTTAAGTAACTGAATCAATATTAATCTAAGAAATATAAGGAATATCCCACTTTTTTTTTTCAGAACAACTTCTCCAAAGCAGTTGGTGGGAAAGTCACACCAGCCTAATTCATCCAAGTAATGGGTGTTAACTAATCACACAGGCTTATCACTTTAATCCTTCAACCACACCACCGTAAGTTTACAATAAAAAAATAAAGTGTCACGTGACTGAATCTAGATTGTAGCCATTACAAAGAATTAAACGATGTTTTATCAGAGATTCTAAGAGTTGAGTTTAGTGCTGACTGTGACTCGTGACGGTGAGCACGCGGTCTAAATGTTAGACTTTCTTAGTCTAGTTACAATTAAATAATAATAACAGTACGGATGATACCGATAGTAATAATAGTAAATATAAATACAATGATAATATTAATATTGACGATAATAGTAATAATGGTGATGATAAGAATAGACTAATAATATTACAAGTCTACCTAGGTGGTTTTGGGGTAAAATGCTAACCTCAGGATCTGGTGTTTGTGGGTTCAAACCCAGTTGAGTTTGACGTATTTTTCCTGAACGATAAAAATCCGTAGCACAACTTCCTTCGGAGGGGAAGTAGAGCCGTTGGTCCCATGTCGATTGTGACATGTAAAAGAACGATGGAAGGTATGTGAAAATAGATTTACTTGCAAAATGTCATGCTTGCTCATAGAAACTCAGTGTGGAAGTCAACAGGAAATCACCACACTTTATGAACTCCCCTAGTAGATGGTATTTCTACCAGATGGTGCAGGCGTTACTAATCAGCCGAAGGAATAGCACCGGATGTAAAAAAATACATCAAACAAACCTTCGGGTTGTTGACTTAAGAAGAAGAATTTTACAGTGATGCTAAAGATGATGATGGTGATGATAATTATTTAAATGGTATCTTTTCTATTTATTATTGTGCTGACCAACAGTTACAAGGCCTATTATATGTCCGGGTTCTATTCTCGGAATTGCCGAAAAATGCTCATTTGTGAACTGTGGGTTAACACTTTTACAGTGATGGATACAACGGTCAAGAGAGCTGAACTTGTAAGAGTTACTGAGATTATATTTTCGAGAAGCTTGAGAAAGGACATGAATATCTAATTGTTCAAGGGCAAATTAAAAAAAAAGGTTGCTATTGAAAATATTAAAAACAAAAAAGGCATCACAATAAGGTGTTGAGAAGAGATTTCGGAGCCTTAAGAGGTTTTGAATTCGGTTATAATCATATTAAGCCCGGTTAAGAAGGAATTGATCGTAATAAGCAGCAACAAATATACTTTGAACGTTTTCCAATTTTAGAGAGTCACTTAAGCTAGTGACATTCCAATTAACAATAAAATATTCAAACTTAGATCTAACCAAGGCAATAAAATACAGCTGTTAACTTTCTTAAATGAAGAGGTAATTTATTAAATAAACCCAAGTAACTCAAATGAATGAGACATATCGTCAACATGATATTGAAAGTAGAGTTTGTTGTCCAATTGATCATTAAAAAAGAGCGAACTATTTTATCATTGACCAATTTATAAATAAAAAATATGGGACTAGTTTTCCTAGTAAAAGATATAGATTTGATCTTTGATTCATTAACAGACAATCTATTTTCAAGAGACCATTGTACAAGTAAAATACCATTTGTGTTATTTTGTAAATCTATACAATTTGCAATTGATTTGATAATTTTAAATATTTTGACATAATCTGCTAAATATGGATGAGTTTAAGTACTTACCAATGTCATAAATAAATACATTAAAGAGAATAGGAGCTAAATTAGGGCCGTAGGGTATAACACAATGTGCTAAAAATGTGTTGGATGTGTGCGAATCTGTTTTAATAGAAAATTATAAACAGGGTGGGGCCAAAGCAATTAGAGATTAGTAACTTGAAAACTAACACTTTAATTGTAAAGTAAATATTCACTATCTAAATAAAAGCAAACTACATACTAGACTTTTTGAAGATAATATCACTCAGGTGAGCTCCACTGGATGTCAAACAAATCTCAGCAGGTTGTCCATAACTTTCCTCAGTATAGATCGTCCAAATGTTTCCACCCCACCCTGTATAATGCAAATAGCTACTAAACCAATTTACACCTAATTGAAATAGGTCAAAATTACAAAGCTCTGAAAGAAGAATAATATGCTGACATTTGTCAAAAAGTCTTAAGTATGTCAAAATAGATAGTATCAACATGGCCTTGAGTAAAAACTTGAGTGGTAACATGCCCAAGAAACTCAAACTAAATTCATGACAGCAGATTTGTTTTTAACAAAAACATATTGACTGGCCAGGAGTTAATTTTTTAGTTGGTGAAAAGTGTGTTCAGATATTACTTCCTCGAATGCGTTAGAGAAATTATTTAAAACATATATAGTTCAAATACACTAGAGTTGCAATTATCCGGCCTTCGACTATCCAACCTTCGACTATCCGGGGCTCGTTCTCGGTTCTAACAAGTTCATTTAAAATAAACAAACCAGTACAAATCGACTATAAAACATTTACTAACCCATTTGACGCTCTATTTTTACTTGTTCTTGCTTTATAGCCGATGTTCCATTTCCAAAATAAAGTACTGTTTAGTAAAGATTCTCTAAATTTATTTCTCGTTTAAATTTTACTATCCAACTACAGTTAATTTATTTATATTTTACATTGCAATCAGAAAATGAGCAGTTCTATTAACACAAAGTTAAATGTTCTATGAAAATTCAAAAAAAAGTAGGTAGACCCATCCTAAAAATTATTTACACTCGGATTCCTTATTATCCGGCTATTTTTTTATCTGGCCCGGAATGTTGCCACTTTATCCCGAATAATCGCGACTCTAGTGTAGTTACAAACATTTGTTTTTGCCCCATTTTTATAAATAGGTGTGACAATAGGTTGTTTTCAGCTTCGGGGAAAAGTTTTATTTGACAGGCTAACGTTGAAAATATAAGCTAACAATGGACTGAGAATGTTGGCACAGCCTTCAACAGCTCCCGCTTGAATTACATCTGTCCCGGCACATCCAGATGAACTGAACATTTAATAGCATTAGTGAGATCCACAGGTGTAGTGTGAGATGAATACGAGAACACATAACTTTCAATAACAAGGCAGAGAGGGACAGGTAAAATGGAATTATACACGGAATGAAAGAAAGTCCTATACTCATTTGGAATTAATTCAGGATATGTTATAATTTTTTCATTAATTTTCAGGTTTGACAAGGATACTCCATTAACGGGATTATTTTTTAACAAAATTCCAAAATTCCTTGGGCTTGCTTTACAGACTACATTCTAAATAGTTCATACGAGTTATCTATAGTTCAATCTGTTTTTATTAATTTACGAAAGTATGAAAAACTTGAATAAAATTCACTATTATCTTCCTTTTTTTTTTTAAACTTTTTGAAGAATTGATTATTTTTCCTAATATAATATTTAAACACAAAAGAAAACCAATTCGGAAATTTGTAGTAATGTTTATTTATATATTTAGCACCACGTCTTACTACCCGTTTGGGTTATAAGCAGATGTACTAAGTACAGTAATGTATTAGAGATGAGTAAGATTCAATTTAGATAAAGTGTATCTCAATTTGCATGGAGGGAGATTAGAAAGCCATTTTGAAGAAAATTCTCAGTAAACCCAACCTGGATTTGAACTCCAATTTCTCCATCATTAGCCGTAGTGTGAGAGTGACGCCTTAGACGACACGGCCACCAAAGCGGGTCAAACGTAACTATGACTTTCACAGGTATAAATTATATTAAATAAAACAAAGCACGTTAGGTCACATAAAAAAAAACACGTGTTATATAATTATAATGGTGACGACAGGCTGTAAAATCGGAGGGTGTTGGAGCCACATGTGGTCGTGTGTGAGGTCATAAAACACACGTGCTGGCCTACCCAAGTAGAAGTAAACCCCTTTAACCCCTCCCCGCTTTTCCCCAGTTCTTGTAAATGTGCTGAAGATAAATATCGCTTTCCCCATATCTTCCCCGCTCCCACGCCACACTAATATCCAGTTATAACTTTTTTTTATCACCACGTCTTAATACCCTTTAGGGTTATACGAATACATTTATTACGGTGATGGGGTAGATATGAGATATGAATGAATTTAGAGTTAATGTACCGGCATTCGTGTGGTGGGAAGAGTGCGAAAGTGATGAGTAAGAAATCATTCTCAATACACCCGGCAGGGATTCAAACCCCGATCTTCCCGTCAACAGCGATCGAGCCTAGCAGGAGAATGATCCGTTAGATCAAGCGACCACCGATGCAGGTAAAGTCGTTTGGATCAATCTATCACGGCAGACTAATTTATCGGATAATAGCTTATATATCATGGTTTTTTAATCCCTTCTATAGTCGAAATTGTAGTTAAGGCAGAGGAGAAGGTGGAAATATGGGCTAGCAAGGTTTCAGCTCTATTTGGTGCTGAAACCTGGCATAAATAACAAAGGCCTGCAAAATTTGGGTTATTGAAAAAAAAATTGCAATGTAATGAGTGATTCTTATGCTTTGTGGTGTGCTGATTTAAAATATAAACTCAATTTTTCTCTAACACGTAAAGATTTTTCACAAAGTTGATATAAACATATGGGAAAAATCACTTATTAATACGTATACTAGTTAAAACTTATTTATTTTTGAAAAATTAAATAATGGTTTTATTAAGAAAATTATTGATGGAAAACCATTCTCAACACTTATTGGGACATACAAGTCCTTATACTGCCCTTTTCTTTTGCCCTCAAAGCTCCTTTTTGAACTTATTCTCTTGTAAACAGCTTTCGGCTCTTTGTGCAGCATCCTACAGTAATCCACCATCATGTTTATGTTCCAACTCCTTGATGTCTTGATGGAATCTTTCCCCCTGCTCTTCACTTATAGCACCAAGATTTTTGGGAAAGTAGTCCAAATGGGAATTCAGAAAGTGCACTTTCAAGCTCACCGAACAACCCAAGTGCATGCATTTACTGAGCATATTTTCCACACTACCCTTGAAGTTGGGGTCCTTATTGTTTCAAATCAATTTTGTTACAACTTCTTTGAAAGCTTTCAAAGCCTCTTTTTCCAAAATATCCATTTTTGTTTCAGAAACTACGTCTTTCAGAATTTTCCGAATAGCTGGACCGACCAAAACACCTTTCAGTTTAGCTTCCGACAGTCCCGAAAACTTGTCATTCAAGTATTTAAAACACTCTCCTTCTTTTGACAAAGACTTTACAAATTGCTTCATCAAACCAAGCTTGATATGAAGTGGAGGCAGGAGGACATTTCTTGGATCAACCAAAGACTTCCGTACTACATTTTGCTTACAGGTTCTAAAGCATCCCTACGTGGCCACTCCATTTTTATCCAGTTTTACCTCTTATCCTGGATATCCCATTCATACCAGAAACAGGGGTACTTAGTTTGCTGTCCAAGAAGCATGAAAATTACTTTAAAATCGCCGTATATTGTCCATCCATGATCCTTAAATTTCACTTTGGTGAGAATTAGTGTTAAATTCTCGTAGAATTCTTTTAGGTACACAAAAAGTCCTACTGATACTGAAGCATATTTAATACTATTATGGATAAGCAATGCTTTGGGGCTTCTTTTTGAAGAGTCAGTAAAGAGCGTCCACTCATTCGCATCATACTGTATGTCAAACCACACCATCAGTCCAGGAACATTGCTACAGTAAACCAAGTCACCATCTTGAGAAAAGTATGGAATAAAATATATTTATCTGTTTCTGAACCATGAGAAAGGAGTACCAGGAGCCAATACTCAACTAAATAGCCACCCCTGCCCCTCCCTTTGAAACCTCTTTATTATGATACACCGTGATACTGAATGTTTTCTACCTCAATAACAGAATACAGTTATCTTTAGTTAATTGGATTAATTTATTTTCATTCATTTGTAATGCTATATAATTTTGTTTGGTTTTTAATAAACCTATTTGTTAAACTTATATTTCTATGATGCATCTTCCTTCCCTATCCCTCATCAATTATAACTTATGTAATTATGTAATAGTAATCGTCTATTTTTCTACGTGAGAGGAGAAGCGACGGTTCAGATATATTTAAGGATAAAAATAAAATGTCTAAAACAAAAAAGATTCTTGGAAGCTTAATGGAGTCAATTGGTGGATATTTAAATCGAAAATTTGAGTTTGTGCAAAAATGATACGTGATGAATTTTTTAACTATTTTTACTGAAATCAACGCTCAAAAAATTATAAGAATCAGTTATTAATTTTCAAACCATTTTTCCATTGCAGACCTGTGTTATTTGAACGTTTATTACCAAGCTAGTGATTATGGTAAAGCAGAGAAAGTGGTAGTCACATGTGGAAGCTTACGCTTGACAAGATGTTCTTTGTTTTTTGTGTGTTTAAAAAATTAAATTATTTTGTAATAGAAAAATCTAATTTTACTTCCAGGATTAAGCTTATTGTATTACCTTCTTTATGTTAGGCTTACAATCCCTATAGAGTTTTAATTGTATTGTCTCAATAACAAAGCGTCGTAGCCTCTTAACCACCCACGCCATAATGTCGCTAATATAGGCTACCTTTTTGGTCTAAATACCGGCTACCAGTCCAACTTAGACCAATATTTTTTACAGATTATAAAAAAACATAGAAAGCCCTTACATTTTTCAGAATTCCAAGAAACAAGCTAACATATATCCCACTTTGAAAAAATGAAGCAGTGGAATGAATAAATGGGGAAGGCTATTATTGCAGTGAGGGAAAGAAAAAATTGGTACGTTGAAAGCTTCAAATTATTTCAAGTGCCCCACACTACACTACAAACCTTGGTTAGTAAAAACCTCTTCCTCCAGATAAAACAGCTGTGACTAAATTACGACGCAAAACAGTTTATGAGACGAACTTGAAGATGAATTAGGCAAATAACTATTACTAGTAAAGAAATCCTTTTTTACGGATTCACTCGTAATTTGAGGCAGATGTACTATCAACAGGCCACAAAAATGTATGAAACCACCCATTCAAAACACCAATTGCAGGACGAGCGTGGATGAATCTTTTTCCGCAAAGGCAATACGATGTTCTTTCTCTTCGAAAGCTATGTGGTACTTCCTTCGCAAGAACCCTTGGATTTAATAAGGAAAATGTTAAGACATTCTTTCAGATTCTGCAAAATGTTTACGATGAACACAACTTTTCAGCAGGAAGAGTCTACAATGTTGAGGAAACTGGGCTGACTGTAGTGAAAAGCAGAATACTAAATGCTATCGGACGGAAGGGTAAGATACAGGTAGCCGTAATGACATCAGCTGGGAGAGGAGTTACAGTATCAATCATTTCAGTGATGAATGCCAGTGGATACTTCGTTCCTCCAATGATAATATTCCCCAGAACCAACATGTCGGATCAACTGATGAGATGCTGTCCTCCAAATTTGATTCATTCCATCTGAATGGGTACAAACCCATCCTTTCACTAAGTAGTTAGCTCATTTTATTGAACACGTCAAAACAGCACAAGAATCCCTTGATTTACTAATATTGGATGGAGACTACAGCCACACTCGAAACCTAGATGTAATTGATTTGGACCAAGCCAATCAATCACGTGACCACTGTTGTGCTGCCTCCTCGCTCAACCCATCGGCTTCAGCCCCTTGACTAGAAATTCATGGGCCTTTAGTGAGGAAGTCAGGATGTGGCTTCATCAAAATAATAAAGCTGTCACTTCCTATGACATAATGGAACTATTACGAAAAGCTTACTTACAGGTCCAAACTGGGGAAATTGGAATCAATGGCTCTAAGGCAACGGGAATATTTCCCTTGAACACAAACATTTTACTGATGCCAACTTCATGGAATGTGAAGTTGAAGCAGAGAAGATTTGCAACAACAAGAATATGTGGTAGAAAAATATGTAGTAAAATATTTTAGTGTTCATTTAATCTAGCATTTTTTGTATGGATTGTCAAATTTTTTAATGGCTTTTTATCTTAAAATTTGATCTGAATATATTTTTAAAAAATTGGTAAAATATAGGCTCATACCAACTTCTGTTTAGTTACATACATTTGCCTTAAATGACTCAAGGTTTTTTCCTTGAACCCACATTTTTTTACAATATTTTATTGAATTTTAAGGGTAGCCCATATTTAGACCCTAATTCTAAAAATGGGATTTTATGGTTTTTATTAAAAATATCTATTATAAGTAAAAAAGTTTTTAAAATAATTATTTAAGGTTACTGATTTGGATAAAATATATTTAGCTACACATAAACCCAATGTCGTAGCTCAATCTCGAAAAGAGTTTAAAATTCACTCCTAAAACAAACCAGTAGCCCATATTTCCACCATCTCCTCTAATATTAATAATAATAAACTTAGTAATTGAAGCATCTTTACTGCCTCCTGACCCCTCGGAGAGAGAAATATTATGATCAAAAAATCTAGCTCAAGGTGTTGATAAATGTCGAGGTTTTATGATTCACCGAAATCAAACAAGTGTTTTTAGCAATGCCACCTGTCTGTCTGTCTGTCTGTCTCTGTATCTCGGACTAGAGCCGAAACAGTTTTACCGATCGGGATAAAACTTGATATCTATTAATTTCAATAGGTTATTCAAAGTGTTTTTTGGAATTATATATCTAACACTAAAATTAAGGTTAGTTTAATAAGGGGAAAAAAGGGAAGAAATATATTTCCTCCTAATCCGCTCTAGCGATTTTGATTAAATTTTGTGTCACATATAGGCTCATACCAACTTCTGTTTAGTTAGATACATTTGCCTTAAATGACTTAAGGTTTTTTCCTTGAACCCACATTTTTTTTACAATATTTTATTGAATTGAAGGGTAGCCCATATTTAGACCCTAATTATAAAAATGGGATTTTATGGTTTTTATTAAAAATGCCTAGTAAGAGTAAAAAAGTTTTTTAAATAATTATTTAAGTTTACTGACTTGGATAAAATATGCTTAGCTACACATAAACCAAATGTCGTAGCTCAATCTCGAAAAGAGTTTAAAATTCACTCCTAAAATAAACCAGTAGCCCATATTTCCACCCTCTCCTCTAATATTAATAATAATAAACTTAGTAATTGAAGCATCTTTACTGTCTCCTGACCCCTCGGAGAGAGAAAAATTATGATAAAAAAATCTAGCTCAAGGTGTTGATAAATGTCGAGGTTTTATGATTCACCAAAATCAAACAAGTGTTTTTAGCAATGCCACCTGTCTGTCTGTCTGTCTCTGTATCTCGGACTAGAGCCGAAACAATTTTACCGATCGGGATAAAACTTGATATCTATTAATATCATTAGGTTATTCAAAGGGTTTTTTGGAATTATATATCTAACACTAAAATTAAGGGTAGTTTAATAAGGGGAAAAAAGGGAAGAAATATATTTCCTCCTAATCCGCTCTAGCGATTTTGATTAAATTTTGTGTCACGACACTATTTAACTTTAAATTTTACAATTATCATTTTCTCTTGAAAATGACATTACATAAGCAGGAATCTACAATTTTCATCATCCGTAATTATTTCAAATACAGCTTATCACTCTAAAGTGGAGTACTAGACTACTATTACAAATTAAAACTACTTTAAATGAAATATATTTTTATAAATTAAATGGTTTCTGAGCTATAAGCAAGTATATACACATATATATATATAGCTTTTATGGAAATTTTTGAATATTGAAATTTATTAATATGCTCTTTGTTAGACAGAGATGTTCCTCTTTTCTCACGGTTTATGTAACAGTGTATATTATTTAATCTAGCTTCTTTGGTGGAGTGTTTCTGCAACATTGTATATTATTTAGTTTCACAGATCTTGCAGAGTTGTTAGAAAACGTCTCTATTTTAAGACAGATGAAAGATAAAGTTTGTGCTGTGCATTGTACAATCTATTTATTTTTTCTCATGTCGGCGTGCCACCCAAATCGTGTTTGCGTGCCATAGATTTGCCATCCCTGCTACCTAAACCATGCGGCCACCAAAGCAGGCCACACCCCTATTAATATGATGGAGACAATCCAGTTTTATTTCACATCCTCCTCAACCCTTTTGTTCCCCACGAGATGAACAAGAGCGCCTGAAGACGCGTCTTTCACTTTCTGTAAACAATGGACCCTCTCCTATCTTTGTATGGATGTATACATCATGTAAATGGAGAAAGATGGAGTCTGCCAAGTTGATGTATCAACTTTGATACGACTGTCAACCACACTCGGTTACAAGGGGGTTGATATTATCACCCCCACCCTTCCCCTTCTCTTCTTGCCTTGTGTATGCATTCACACATCAAGGGAAGTGTCATATTATATCCGAAAGGACGGGTTTATCATTAATTGAGTTCTCGCTTGTGTCTATTTATTTCACCCTTATTCCTATTATGTGAATTTAAGGTGAAATATATCTTTGTAGTAGTTTGAAAAAGACAACAACACAGAAAACAACCCTATTGTTTTTGAAATGAAACATGAGGACGTGTGTTTTATAATTACGTTTCTTTAACAAAGTTAATTTGAAGTGGTAGCTATAATTTTATTATCCACATGAGTAAACGTGGTTTAATTTAAAACAAAAACTGGCTTTTCATATCAGTTACTGAACACGACAACATTAACTTAAAAACATTATATAAATAACTTTAACAAGCTAAGATACCAGATATAATAATTTTATTATTTACATAGAAGCTGTGGTTGGAAAAATATATATATTCCCATGCAATACGTACTATGCCAGGATCACGATCAACTTAACGTTAACTTAACGTAACGTTCAATTAAAGTTAGCTTAAAGTTAACTTAACGTAGTGTAATCACGATTCACGTAACTTAACGTAACAACTCAAAGCAAACCTCTCAATTCTAGAGTATGTGGTTTGATCTGTGATTTGTACTATTTGTATTAGTGAATATGATCTGTGACTGCTTACAGTTTTCCCGGTAATGCTTTTACAATCATGATTGTGTTAGTTTATTTATATTTTAATAAGAAGGATCTTTTTTGAAAGCAAACATTGTACCATTTTATATAATAAAAGCTATTTGGTTTTAACTTCTTTGCAATATTTGAATTAAGTCTGTTCTATAACATTCTATAATGATACGATGCTAGCGTTTATTTTAGTTAAATGTCCGATCACTAGAACTAAAGCTAAAAAGTAGATCTTGGTCTTAAAACCAACAAACAAATTACTAAATAGCCCTGTTGACGTCACTCGCATAGTGATTGGCTTGCTAGATCACGTGATACCCTTCAAGTAACGTTCACTTAAAGTAAAAGACCTCCCAGAACATCTCTTACGTTAAGTTAACTGCAAGTCAACGTTAAGTTAACTGCATCGTGATCGCTTCCATTAAACACACGAGGAGATCCTTTACGTTAAGTTACGTTAAGTTAACGTTAAGTTGATCGTGATCCCGGCATTACTATCCGTCCGGTCTGTATGTACAATTACATTAAATGTGATGGAGACAAGAAATATATAAATCAGGGGATGTGTACCCGAATTTGCGTGGGGAGAATGTATGAGAAAAAATTTAGGAAATAAAACCTAGATCATTAAGCTGGGATTTGAAATTCAATAAATCACTGACTCCTTAATACACGTGTTCAGCGCTGATAACGTCAAACATGTTCTGTAATGTACAGTCTATTTTCATAGGAAGAGCCTTTTAAGAAATACAACATAGTTTGCGTTCAGATTTAATCACATTTTACTATTTCATTAATGATATACTATAGTTATTGGTAGTGTCTATCAAATTTGATAGATTCAGAACACATGACTTGATGTATGAATACATTAATTTAGATATAACTTTTCTAGCCACCAGATAAGGCCCTTATTATGATAATTGGACTTGAGTAGTTTTTATAACTGTCAGATAAGGCTCTTGCTATAAAAATTGGACTGTAGTAGCTTTACTTGCTGTCAGGTTGTACCACCCCCTTGTCCTCTCATAGACAAAGGCTGGTGCACAAATTTAAACAGAATGTAAAATAAAAAAAATAACAACAAATGATATTTGCAGTGTAGCCGATAGAACAATATGTGACGAATAGGCCTGTCTCTCTGACCTATACATCATTTTGTTTTATCATGAACTCTCTCATCAATATCACTAGCTGAATAGAAATATAAAAAAAATATATATATATATATCAGGGGAAGAGGGCGAGAATATCTAAGAGTTATGACTTATTAACTAATATTAAGAAAAATATTTGAATGAAAAATAATATATATTTATTATGAAACATAATAATATTAGTGAAAATATATATATATTGATATTAAGAATAACAATTATAAAAAAGGTAAATATATACATAAATCGGGTTAAGCCCACAATAGTAACGTAGTTATCACAAATGGGTTAAGCCCGCAAAGGTGAAATAGTCTTCCTGACACGTGACCAAAAAAAAATACTATAGGAGTACCAAAAGTTTACAACACGACCCCTATTGGGTCTCTATGGCAATCCGCCATACAGCTAAGTTTAACTCGGCCATCTTCAGGCAATAGTTCAACAAACAACAAACTAGAATCTTTTGTATTAAATAATTGTAATACCTCTCATTGACTAGGGTATCATTACTACCAAAAATACCTATTATGCAAAAGGCATAGTCTACAAAACAAAACATAAAACAAGTACGTACAAAATATACGGCCGGAAGGGCAAATGAGACGCCTCGGCTCTCATAGGCAACACGCCATGCGCGGCCTTGCAAAGTCATGTAAAGTTACTTTTGTTTACAGTAATAAATTACCTTCTGAGCCAGATGGGCCTTTAAACATGATTCTTGTAGTTTATCATTACAAACATTTAAACTAATCATGGCAAAGACTTGCGTCCTGAGGGGACTTTATTTCTCTTAGAAAAAACCTAAATTTAATCCATGATTACCTTTTAATTTTTTGTACATATTTTTGAGAATAATTTAACGTGTGTCCAAAAGGGAATTTTGAATTTACAAAGTCCGAAAATAGAATTTATACCTTAATATCATCCTAGATGTCTTTCGACACCGCCGAACCAAGAAGTGAAGTTTAAACTAAACGACACCGGTATATAAATGATTTAATACTGAGAGGGGGGAACAAAGGGGGAAACAAAACACAGTAGAACAAGACACGGACCAGAGGGAAGGGGTGAAACATCATGGAGAGGAACAACCTATAACCTTGGAGAAGAGACTCGAACCTTCCTTCATTTCTTTTTACGTGGCCTCCTCTACGTCATACTTTCCCATGATTCATAGGGGTATTCAGTGTCTAACACGACACGCCTTTATTTCTGTTAGTTTTCACTCAACACTCCGACGAGGATGTAGTGCTCGCGTGGGGGGGGGGGGGGGAGTTCGATCGGCCGGTGATACAGTCTGCGGTGAATGGGGCATCAGGTGAGTAGATTATTGTCTATTTCTTTAGGTGTCTTGAATAATGTTCTTCTGCACAGCTTTACGTTTGGTTGTTGTAACGTTTATCGGCATAAAACGTTACAAGGTAAGGCCCTTTTATATGAAAATTGGGCTTAGGTAGCTTTTCTAGTGGTCAGATGAGGGTCTTCTTGCGAAAATGGGACTGTAGTAGCTTTTCTAGCTGTCGAATGAGGCCATTGCTATGAAAATTGGACTGTAGTAAATTTCCTAGCTGTCAGATAAGCCCTTGCTATGAAAATTGGACTGTAGTATATTTCCTAGCTATCAGATAAAGTATTTGCTTTAAAATTGGACTGTAGTATCTTTTTTATCTGTCAGATAAGGTCATTGCTATGAAAATTGGACTGTAATATATTTCCTAGCTGTCAGATAAGCCCCTTGCTATGAAAATTGGACTGTAGTATATTTCCTAACTGTCAGATAAGGTATTTGCTATGAAAATTGGACTGTAGTATCTTTTTTATCTGTCAGATAAGGCCATTGCTAGGAAAATTGGACTGTAGTATATTTTCTATCTGTCAGATAAGGCCATTGCTATGAAAAGTGGACTGTAGTATATTTCCTAGCTGTCAGATAAGGTCTTTGCTATGAAAATTGGACTGTAGTGTCTTTTTTAGCTGTCAGATAAGCCCCTTGCTATGAAAATTGTACTGTAGTATATTTCCTAGCTGTCAGATAAGGTCTTTGCTATGCAAATTGGACTGTAGTATATTTTCTATCTGTCAGATAAGCCCCTTGCTATGAAGATTGGACTGTAGTGTATTTTATATCTGTCAGATAAGGCCCTTGCTATGAAGATTGGACTGTAGTATATTTTCTATCTGTCAGATAAGGCCCTTGCTATGCAAATTGGACTGTAGTATATTTTCTATCTGTCAGATAAGCCCCTTGCTATGAAGATTGGACTGTAGTGTATTTTATATCTGTCAGATAAGGCCCTTGCTATGAAGATTGGACTGTAGTATATTTTCTATCTTTCAGATAAGGCCCTTGCTATGAAGATTGGACTGTTGTGTATATTCTATCTGTCAGATAAGGCCCTTGCTATGAAGATTGGACTGTAGTATATTTTCTATCTGTCAGATAAGGCCCTTGCTATGAAAATCGGACTAGCATGTCCTAACTTACCATCTCGGGCACTGGCCTCGGATTGGTGCTTGGAAGAAGTGATGGTAGAAAGTTATTAATGAAGGGAAGGAAAGAAATCCACTAGCCCTGACGTCACGATAATGAGTGTTCACCGCGACGCGACATTTGACAAGTTCATTGTCGGTCAAAAGATTGATCACCGTAATGCCGGACGCAACGAGAGACGCAGCGGGAATAAGCGGAGTAAAGGGCTGTCCTTAAATTACTTAAGGATTTTTTTTTTCATACGTTTTGAACCCACCTCACTCAACGTATCTTTGGATTATTATATTTTTTTGCGATTTGGTAAATTAGATTATTTTAATCGTTTGATTATTTCTGTTTTTTTTAATATCTAAACGAAAAACATCATTTTTCATGATTATTGTCACCAACGGCCTCAAATTGGAAGGCGTGTTGTATAAACATTGTATGTTGTAAATAGCAAGTGACCTAACAGGTGTTGTGAGGGTAGTTATGATGAATCGGTAAACAAGCAAACTAGAAGTGATGACACGAAAGGGAGGTGTTAGCAAGCCATAGCTAGAAGCCAGGCCGGTCGCCCGGTTTAGAGCCCTTTTATGCAGTCGTTTCGTGCCGCGTCACACACGGTGGTAAAAGCCGTCGCGTTTTCTAAGTCACTGGGAACAAATGAGTCATTTTTTGCTATGCCGTCCGATAAACTTGCCGCCCGAAATAATCTAAGTGCATGGCATCTTATGGGTCCATTTATGTCAACGCGCCGCTTGTCTGCTCTCCGTTGTCTGAACATCAGAGCTGCCAGCCCCTGGCTAATAAATAATATTGGTCCAGTTGCCTGGAAGTTTTTTTATCATTTTTATAAAAAAAATTAATGATTTTTATACTGAACGTTTTTAAGATGAGATCAAGAAAAATAAAGTAATTTGAAATTCACTATCGGAGATGTACAAAATCAGAAATATAAAGAAAAGTCAATAGATAGAAAGAAGTGTATTATGTGTTTTACCATTCAAAAATAGTTTTTAAAAACTTGTCTTTGTCGTCTCTTAATTTTTTTTAGAGGTTACGAAATGCCTAATCTCCAAATCTTGTAAAGTTGATGGGATGAACATCCAATCATCTTTCCCTTTTTTCAATGTAAGGTGACAATACGCCAAATAGATTACGCGTGGATACATCTTACACTCTCCAACACAAAGGCAATGGCAGCACTGCGGGTGGCAAATTCCGGGTACATAAAATGAACCTACAAAACGCAATGGCTCTTGCCGCGTGGTACAAAACGCGTGCATAAAAGCAGCCTTAAATAGGAGGGGTTTTAAGCCCTCGGGGCTGACTTTGAAGATCGTCATGCTGCTTGTCACGGGGCGACGCGGGCTAAGTCGTCGCGTTCACCAAATACCAGTTGAGGCTGCCACTCGATCCCAGGGAACCAGGTTCGAAGACCGTGCAGAGACTGCCTAGCAGTTAGAGAGGCCATTAGGTAAACATCAGCACCTCGTTCGGTCACTCGCTTCTCGATATTCATTAAGTTATTCACCTTAACTGCACTTTTAACATCACATTTGTATTAGAATAGTAGTATTAACAAACCTCTTAAAAGCCAAGTCTAACGTCAATCACGAACCCACACAAGTAATCATATCATCCCCCCCTTACCTTCGGCCAAAGACATCCTGACAGATCTCCAGGCCCACACACGGTTAGAGCATACAGAAGGGGGTAGGTAACATGCGTCACTATCTTTGTATTATGAAGTCAAGTATATTTCAATTATTTCTAGTAAACAACGAAAATTATCGATTTAAGTGGCTTAGTCAATGAATGAAAATAAAACATTTCAAAATTTTCTGAAATTTTTTTTTTTATATATTTCGTCTCAATATAAACATTGATTAAAAATCTTACGTAAGATGGATTCCGACCCTCACTCTGAATACTGAACGACACCCCCCTTCCATAACCCCCCCCAAAAAACCTTTCGTAATTTAAGGATTGAGCTTAAGGTTTATTTTAGTTTTTTTTAAGTAACACTTTGGTGACCTGGTGGTCTAGGGGTTAGGTGTCAGACTTCTGTGCTGAGGGTCCGGGGTTCAATCCTCGGTCCCGGCACAGATTTATCTGATTTCTAAACCCTTCCTTCACCTCTGACAAGATGTGTATTAACCACAACTTGTGAATGTGAGGAATGCTAGGCCTCCACCGTGGTTCGGATTCCACGTTAAACTGTAGGTCCTCCATTTCATCTCACAATCACCCTACCATTACACATTAGCGTAAGTGCGTATAACCCGAACGGTTAGTAAGACGCGGTGCTAATAATAATAATAATAATAATAATAATAAAGTATCACTTTCACTTTCTCAGAAATTCGCTTCGGTTGTCGAATGGTTTAACGCGTCACTCCCTCAATAGACTGATCTGCTGATTACAGGGAGATCGGGGTTCGAATCAAGTTCAGGTGTACTGAGGGTGGTTTTCTACATATTGGACTTTATACTCTCCTTCCATGCCAATGCAGGAACACTTTCTCTGAACTCAACCTTACTCATGCCTAACACACTAATGCGACTAGTACATATGCATATAATCTGAATGGGTAGTAAGATGCAGTGCTAAAACACTTTTTCATCCAGATAAAGTATTTTCATATTTCAAATTTCTAAATTGTGTCTTACAATTCTACTTGACTGTCCCTGGAGCTGCAGCCTAAATGTGGAAGCTCGGGATTGCTAATTAAGGGCAGTATTTTTTGCACTTTTTATAGAAAAATATTTTTTCGGCAAAACAAATAAAATATTCTTCCAGAAGAAATTTTTTTTTTCTCTTATTAATCTCAACAGTTCTTGATTAATTTCCAACGGTGTCTTAAAATTTCATTATAACTTTTTCTCTTAATTTAAAAAGTGTATAATCAACTGCTCAAATGTTCATGACAGATATTCAAGAAGCATGTGTAGATAATTTAACTCTATGTTTGTACTGGAGAAATATTTAATTTCATTTGCTATAAAAAATTGTTTGCTATGAAAATTGCAAACACACTTATCTTTTCTTGTGTCCCTGCCGGAAGTGGATGAGATCCAGGGGTTCTATAAAATGCCAGAGTGGTTTTGACAAAGTGTGAAATAAACGAGTTTTGCTGTTGTATTTCATACTTATTTTCAAGTTATTTGTCTTTTTGAAGTCCCGGAATATGTTACCAATTCTTTTATCCAGTTCTATGCAAGTCTTGCGGCGTTTTCTTGCAGGTTCACCTAAATCCCAGGATTTAAGTTGGTCAGGTTAGGTTATGTTAGGTAAGGTTAGATTAGGTTGGGTTAGGTTAGGTAAGTTATTGTTCTCGGTAATATATAATGACTGGCTATTCTATACTTTTCCTACGAAAAGTATGAAATACAATAGCAAAACTAATTTATTTCATACTTTGCTAAAACCACTTAGGAATTATATAAAAATTCTAGGCATTTTATAGAATGCCTGGTTTACACCCATTGCCGTCAACTTCCCCTTCCATCCCTGTGGGTTTTGTTCAAACGTGATATTTAGATGTCATACGGTTTATACCTAGTTTATATTTTACATTTTGGTGCTAACCCTCAAATTACGGTAATTTTACCAATTAATGATCTCCGAAAATTCGAGATTTAAAAAAATTATTAGTATAATTTTGTTTAAAATTAATATCTAAGGAGTGCATGACATTATTAATAGCAATGAACACTTGTTTTTCCCTGGGTAGATTCGTTTAAGGCGGTTTAGAAGAAAATGTGAGAAAAGTTGAGTAATTTTGCGGTTATGCATATAAATACACAGGAATAAAACTGTATATATATATATACAAAGTTTTATTCCTGTGGGAAATATAAATATATAAGAAGATTTATTCTCGTGAAATTAAACTTGATATACGTATATGTGTGTTTGTGTGTGTGAATAACACTTTATAAATATAACAAGTTTTGTTCTTATATAGCACAGGAACCAAATTTATTTGAATAATAATAGTCTTGAACATTCTACTAAGATGTTAAAA
This sequence comes from Timema bartmani, assembly GCA_902151455.1. NCBI lineage: Eukaryota > Metazoa > Arthropoda > Insecta > Phasmatodea > Timematidae > Timema > Timema bartmani. The sequence goes on from CABFWB010000190.1 coordinate 237,859, forward strand.
GTTTTAATTAGAAATATTCCCCAAACACAAATTAATGTTCGCTGCTTCTTCTAGANACGAGAGACGCCTCAAGGAGCTTACCAACAATGTTTTCATAAGCACTTTCACAAAACCAATTAACGTGTTAAATAGGCTATTAGTGATTGGGGGAAGGATATTTTAAGAGAGTATTTGCGTTAAGGGGGTGTTTGGCTGGTTTTGGAGGGAAAGACTAAACACAAATATGTTTTTTTCCCTCGAAAAGAGGAGGCAATGTATAATAGATGAATTGTGGATACATTTGTCTAACAGTTGTGTATTATTTGGCGGGAATGTATTGTACACCCAGATAAAATCCCAAAATATTTAGAGATTGAGTGGTCAAATGCTCTCCTTGGTGGTCACGTGATATAAGATGGTAGGCTTACAGTATACTGAGTTATTGGTGACGGTGAGTTTGAGGTTCGAATCCAGGTTGGGTGTAGTGAGGGGTTTATTTTCATAAATGGTTTTACACTACTCCTCCACACAAATGCGGGTACATATGCGTATAGCTCAAACGAGTAGTGAAATGTGGTGACAAAATAAAATAAATAGTATGAAGAAACCAATCATTGTATTATTTATTTATTTAGCACCACGTCTTACTACCCGTTCGGGTTATACGCTTAAGTACTAATTATTCTAATGGATTAGGAATTGTGAAGGTTGAATTTAGAAAAAGTGAACCCAAATTTGCGTGGAGGGATAGTGGAAAACCATTTCGGAAAAACCACCCCCATTTAACCCGACCGAGATTCTAACCTCGATCTCCCCGTTCTCGGCAGTCAAGCTCAACACAAAACTAGCGCGTTAGCCAACTACGCCACCGAGGCGGGTAACTAATCATTGTAAAGTTGTAGCTATATTAGAGATTAAAATCTTTTATTTGAAATATATTTTATAGTACCAATAATTTCTGAGCTACAAGCAAATATAATATTTAATTCGGGTCTTTGAAAATGAATTTGATTTTTTTCCTCTTTGGTATACAAAGATGTTTCTTTTTTCTCAATTTTTCTGTAAATGTTCCTAGTTTTCAATGCCATAGAGTAAGTAACAGTGTAGGCTATATTATTTCATTTATGAGCTTTGGTGTAATATTTCTACAAAAATGTATATACATATTATTAGGTTTTACAAATCTCACTAGTTTTTATTAAAGGTATATTTTTAGATAAAAGCGGGAGAACGTCTGTGCGGTGCACCGTTCCATTTAATTTAGATTGAGGTCTGGGAAATTGTTATTGTTATGCTCTTTGGTAAAAAGATATGTCACTTTTTCTCTCAATATGTTTTTGGTAACAGTTAATATTATTTAATTTGTGTTATTTGGTGGAATGTTTCTGCAACCGTGTTTATTATTTATGTTCACATATTTTACGAGTTACGAGTAAACATCTCAATTTTCTAAGCAAAGGAGCTAGAAAGTATGTGTGGTGCAACGTACTATTTATATAAACCAAAATACAGTAGTATTAAAGAATTAAATTCATATAGTATTAATCCATAATATTAAACGCAGTAGGGATATTATAAGATGTAGTCAGATTATTTTTTATTGAATCCTATCAGTGGCAATCTCCCCCTTAAAGTGTCAAATAAGCTGTTAGCAATTGTGGAGGTCTTGTCGTTGTGTACATTAAGGTGAAGATTGGAAGGAAATTGGTGTGTGGGAGGGAGGGGAGGAGCGGTACAGCGGGCGGGGGCGTGATCGCTTCTCTTGCTCAGTAAACAAATTAACGTTGAAACGAGTCAGGAGGGAGATCAGAATTGGCCCGGGGTGGCGGGGGAGGGTGTAAAAAGAGATAAAAGAGGGTGACGCTAAGGTTGAGGGGAAAAAGAGGGGAAGGGGGTGACAGAGATGCCGCGCTGGGTCAGTAAACTGATGCTGTGTTCTAAAGTGACACCCTTTATGATATCGAAAACCAATATTTCTATTACAAGTTTTTTTAATTTGATGTATTTAAGGTGGGAGTGTAGGGGACACAAGAAAAGTTTAGTGTTTTTGTAGTTTTTATAGTGAGTTTTCTTTTCTCAAAATAAATATTTCTCTAGGGGGATAACACGGCTCGTCCCTAAATTAATTCCTCTCAAGGAAATATTTCAGGTAAGATGGAGATCATAGCAGATCTCGTCCCCATGTTTTCGAATCAAGGAAATATCAAGAACACTACTCGTCCCCAACCAGGAATAACTAGGATTTATTTTTAAAAACGTAAATTAACAAAAAAAAAACTATCGATGTCAAAATCAATGCAATTCAAAAGGAAAACTCAAAAATAAAATTCACTTCTACCGCTCTTTAATCCGACACAGCCTTAATAAATTGAATGCGGGAACATTTTCCGTTCTTATATTTACACAACCGACTTTCAAGAAACACCATATGTTTCTTACATTTACTGGACTGTTAGGGAGGTATATAATTTATACTATTGCACTTAATATGTGTGAAAACTGAAAATTGATTAAGGCTTGAATAAAAATTACAGTAGAAGGGTGAGAACAAAAGAAGATTAGCTTAAGTGCAAGTGGAAGGCCTCGCATGCTTTGTTGGTTCTTGTCAGCGTGGGTTGTTGGTTCTTGTCGGCGTGGGTTGTTGGTTCTTGTCAGCGTGGGTTGTTGGTTCTTGTCGGCGTGGGTTGGTGGTTCTTGTCAGTGTAGGTTGTTGGTTCTTGTCAGCGTGGGTTGTTGGTTCTTGTCAGAGTGAGTTGTTAGTTCTTGTCAGCGTGGGTTGTTGGTTCTTGTCAGCGTGGGTTGTTGGTTCATTGTCAGCGTGGGTTGTTGGTTCTTGTCGGCGTGGGTTGTTGGTTCTTGTCGGCATGGGTTGTTGGTTCTTGTCAGCGTGGGTTGTTGGTTCTTGTCAGCGTGGGTTGTTGGTTCTTGTCAGCGTGGAAGAAGACCTAGCCCATACAGTTGGTGGAGAAATGTACGTGTTTGTTAAATAGTCCATGAACTTTGTTAAACGTTCATAATTAGGTGCCACAAATACCAAGTCAAAGACAAAATAGTCTCCAACTTTGGATGGATCTAGAAAGAGTAGAACAGAACACCATTTCACCCATTGGCCAACCACGTGTGTAACCTTGTAATCTGTGTACAAGCCTAACATTTGGACCAACCACCACCAAGCTTTAGTCAAGAGAAATCGACACCCGAAAACTTTAGTGTTTTGAAAATCATTGTGAACTGCTCGTTTGAAGTCCATAACGATCTCACGAGGTTGTAAGGGCAGAAGAAGTTCTGAACAAAGTTCACTGATTGTGAAGGTTGCTTCTTCTTTATTTTTTAAAGAGGCAAAAGATAAAGGAGATATAAGATCCGTTAAAATATCCATGAAGAGTGAGTGAATAAGTGGAAGAAATATTGTTTACAATATTCAAATGTTCCATCAATATAAAGTTTGTGAAGCCGTTAAAAATTTAAGGAGATAGGAAGTTTCCAAAATCAACAGATTATCCACCTAGTTATTCAGAAGAACAAAATTCTTATCTCTCTTGGTTAGCTGATACATTTCAGCAACTGCGGTGTGAACTTCATTGATGTTAGTTGGAAGTTTTGGCATAACCTTCCTTCTCGCGTCATACATACCTTTTATAATGATTTTTACATCATTAAACCGTGGAGCCAAGGTTTCATCAGCACATGGCTGTTCGCTAATGTTTTCTGTGGCTTACCGTTTGGCAGCAGCGTTTACTTTTTGTCGTTCTAGCGTACACTTGTCATAAGGCCCATGGATGTGGCGGGGTCATTATTCTCTGGTATGACCCCACCACCAGACTCGCCTAGTACATATCAAGTGTGAAAACCTTAGACATCTAGTTGCAATCAATAAGCCAAGATCAGCTATAAAAAAAAAAAGCAAGACGAAAATTCACCTATTGTGTTTAAATATGCACCACACTTTCTGTTCACTCACCGCCACTTACTTTCAACACACGATAAATGGCGATGTTTATTAAATTTAAAATTCTTCAAAAGAAGAAAGATTTTGCCACTTCGGCTAACTACTTCATTTATGTCGCACATGATCAATTCTACTGAAGTGCTATTAAAATACTGGGACGAGTCGTGTTCACGGAAAAGGTAAACAATAGCAATCTCGGTACGAGTCGTGTTGTCTAGTTTTACTAATCGACTTATTCGGAACGAGTAGTATATTCCTATTCTCCATTAGACACTTAGAGTTTCATTTCCTTCATGTGGTGATATCAACAGTTGTTGAATGCCTGTTATGAGCATGGTGGCCCTAGATGACCAACTTTTTAAATGGGGATAAAAAGTTGTCATTAAATTCCAGAACACTCTTGATAGATATTCAACAACTGTTGATATCACCATGGGATGAAAATTAAGTGGAAGGACTACCTTGTAAAACTTGAGAAGCGCTATCAGCGCAACTCCTAAGAAACGTCCATATATTGAACTATTTGGACTATTTAACCGACACCGAATTAGAGCTGCGATGTTTTCATATATCTGTTAAGTTTGTACTGAAAGAGTGAAGGGGGTCAAGTTTCTTGGAAGGGAAAGGTAAGAGTGCGGCTTTTATCAAAGACCACACTATGCAGAAATCTGCTGCTTTAATTTTAGGTTGATCTCATATAATCGGTAGTATGGTTTTCTTAATATTTCTTACCTAGCGGAAGAAAACATTTTTCATTTGACTTTCTCGTATTAGACTGGTTTGCTGGTGACGAGATTGGGGTTCAAATCCCAATAGAGTGTACTGAGGGTGTTTTTTCTTAAAACGGTTCCAAACACGCTAGTATTATTTATTTATAGCACCGCGTATTACTACCCGTTCGGGCTGTACACTTATGTACTAATTACTCTAATGTGTTAGGCATCAGGAAGGTTAAATTAAGAGGAGGTGCATCCATATTTTCGTGTAGTGAGAGCGGAAAACTACTTAGAAAAAACCACCCGAGTGCACCCGACCGGAATTGGACCGTGATCTCCCCGTCTTCAGCATGTCAGTTTAACACGGTGGGTAGCACACACTATTGGACTGGATTGCTGGTGGTGGGGAGATTGAATTTCAAATCCCAGTTGTGTGCAATAAGGGTATTTTCCCCTAAAATGGATCCCCACTCTCACTCTAAGCAAATGTAGGTACATTAAATCTAAAATATCACCTTCCTCATTCCTAGTTCATTAGGGTAATTAATGCAACTCAAACTGATAGTATGTCGCAATGAAAAAAAATATTGTGTTGACTACCAAGAGTGTCGGCGAAACTTTATTAGTTTAAGGCAAGGTAGTTGTAAAGAAATATATTTTTGATGAGTTTTTAGGGGAGGCAAAGCCAATGGAAAATGTTTGAAAATGGAATGTCACTAAAAGCTATTTGGGGTGGCCCTTAAGCATTTAAAAATAATAATAGATTGTTATAGAGCATATTTGAAGTTTGATGCAAACCATCTTTCAGCTTCAAACTCAAGTAAATCAGGTGGAAGTTAAACAAACTGTAGGAAGGCACATTTTGATGGGGAGAGGGGCGGAGAAGAAATTGGTGTGTGATAATACCCCGCCCTATCAACCCTCCCCCCTTCCCAGTCCACCCTCAATGAATACCACTGGATATAAAACTATCGACAGACACACCGTAGAATGTAGATCATTTCCTCAGCGTTTGATTTAACCCACGTTATGAGGAGTGAGGACAGTGTCTGAGAGTCACAATGACTACTTCATTTTCCTTAAATGATTCATACGTCAACTGATGTAATCACTTTTGATGGAAAATATCAAAATCATAATAATAATAATAATAATAATAATAATAATGGTAATATAAATATCTTATCAATTAACATAAAAAGTTTATATTTTTTAAACCTTATTTCATGGACGCAGAAAATTGGAGGTCAAAGATGTACCCCCCTTGAAAAGTGTTAGAACCCTTAAAAGGAAGGGAGGGGGTACACACACAAATGTATAAAACATAAATAAGAAATTGTGTTTTTTACTTTATTTTTGCTTTAGTTTCTTATAATACATCACCCAGATACAAATAATTATTATTATTTTAATATAAACTTAAAGATGCACTAAAATCTCCTATTGTAAAACTAGCTTGACCTACATTAGCTTGTAACATGTACAAAGGCGTAACTATGCAGTAATGGACCCCACGGTGGGTGCCCCCAAGGAAAAAATACACCACCGTCCCCAATCTTATGAATAATTAGAAATTTATTATTGGAATTATTTAATAATACGTAATAGTATAGAATAGGCAGGTTGAATTTAGAGGAAGTGTACCCACATTTGCATGGAGAGATAAGAGTGTAAACCCAGTGAGGAAAAACCACTCTAAGTGCATCATTACTATACTATACAGCCATAATGTTTGATAAATCGTTACTGAAAAGTTTCAATATAATGTAAAAAAACTTAATCTGAATTTAATATAACAATATTAATAAATATTATAAACAAATATGTACTCAATTATCAATATTAACACTTATAGAGGCTAAACAAACATTGATCTCTGTGAAATTGTCTACAATTTCCTCCAAGGACAAGCTGCGGGCAGTAGCTCAACAGACAACATAGCTAATCCTTGCAGCCTTTCTTGATTCATGTGCTTCTTAAATAATTTTTAGTCAAGTTTTGAAAATGACCTTTCAGCTGTTTCTATTAATTTTACAAAAAAAATATGTACATACATTTTGTACAGCATAAATTATGCGCAATAAAATGACTATCAAGTAATTTTTGATTGAATAATGATATCTTTACGAAACAATGATAGGCCTGAAAGACAACGCTTTCATATATTACCAAATTAATTTTGGATGGGTGTACCTGCGTGATGGGCCCTATTTTGGGCATGGGCCTGCGGCATTTTGACACCACCCGATAGTTACACCAATGAACTTGTAACTATCAAGAATTTCAAACTCTATTAACCTATTTTTTATTAATTATAATCGATAGTCAAATATAGCTTTATACGTTTATACATATTTTAACATGAATAACACTCGCTTTGGTGGCCTCATGGTCTAACACGCTACTCTTGCAGTAGACTAGACTGCCAATGATGGGGAAATCAAGGTTCTAATCTCGGTCGGGTGTACTAAAGTTAGTTTTCCACGCTCCCTCCACGCAAATGCGGGTACATTTTCTATGAATATAACCTTCCTGATCCCTAAAACCACTAGCGCAATTTTTTAAAAACAAAATCTATTCACACATTCTCTATTTATCTGACAAAAATTTTAATCTGATCATTTACCACAGGAATTTTATATCCTACTGAAAGAAAATATTTTGACCAGAATAAATAATTTTCTATATATTTATATATAATATAATGTACATAAAATATTATATAATATTATAAAATATATATTATATATATCTATATATAAAAATATATATATTCAAATTTGAAGATAGCATATAGAACAATTTTCTGCAAAAAGAAACATTTTATTTTTAAAAATGTATAATTTTTATAGAATAAATATTACACTTATTGCCTCCACTACAAAAATTATAAACACTTACTCTAAAAATAAATATTTGAAATTACAATAAAACATAAAGAAATATACTGCAAGAAAAGGTTTTTCACTTAATTGTATAGAAAATATCTATCCATCGATTTTGACCAAATTTGATAGGCTTACACACAAGTTTTACATTGAAGCATGATCATTTTATAATCTATTTCTCCCTCATCAATCACTTTTGTGTCAGGGACGTTCATAATATATACACATCACTAGCTATTTTATAATGTTTGCTACACACAGTATATAATAATACATCCATTCTACAATTTTATACATTCAAAGTCCTTCATCAAAACTTCTGCAATGAACACACTTAATATTACGTTTTTAATTTTAATTTTATTAGGGACCTGTGCTACAATTTTTGGTTGAATCCCTACCACGTGAATTGAGGTGTTTTTCCTCGTGATTGCTCATTTCCTCCACGCAAATGTGGGAACACTTTCTCTTAATTACCGTATTTATTATCTACCCTACTTTATTATTGTAAATTTACGGATAACATCGAAGAATATTAAGAAGTGAAGCATTTCTAATATCACAAGAACAAAAAAAAAAAAATGAAAATAATCTTTACACTGCACACTCTTATATATGTTGAGTAACATCCTCCTCTTAGCATTTGTGTTCCCCCCTTCCCTTCCTCTCTAAAGCTTACGTTATTTCCAAATCTTTGACTATGGCACGCGAGGGGTGCGAGAAAGTAAAAATGATATTTGTGATGAAACTATTTTGTTAAATAATAATTGTCAAAATTAAATATGGATCTGTGTTAATGTTATTAATTTTAAAAGCGTGGTGGTCAAGGCATGTTCAATAGTCCCAATAGCAAAATAGTTTCAAGACATTTATCTATTGTGACAAGTGTATTTCTTGTTCAAATTACCAATAGTCCATAATGATTTAGTTAGCCCCGTATTATCAATACCAAATTATTGACTCTGTTTACAGATCAGATTACCAAAGGTAGGGCCAAAGTGTTTGATTGGTACACCAAAGTGAACCGAGCCCGTGTGGGTTTTACGCCGATGTACTAATTAAGCTAATGTGTCAGAGAAGGGTAAGGTTGCTTTTAGATGACTTACACTCACATTTGCGTGGAGGGTGAGTGGAAAACATTTTAGGAATAATAACCTCATAGCACCAAACTGGGATCGAACACCAATCCCCGTCCTCGGCAGTCCAGTTTTTTGCAAGAGTAGTGCCTTAAATCATGAGGTCACCAAAGCGGGTCCTGTAATTATATTAATTAGGTATTCTACGCACATGATTTGAAATTAATGGATGAATTTTAAACTACAGTATTAAAATTGTATTTTTCATGCAGAAATGATAATAAATTCATGACACTTTTTTTTTTCCAATTCACAAGAGTAGAACATTTATTTTTCTTTCGTCTGGTTGAGAGATAAAGTAGTTTTTTATTTTATTTTCTTCGATCTCTTTTTACAGAAACGGCTTCCATTGCAAAACACGTGGTATTCACACAACTGATTTAATAAATGAACGCAGTCGAGTTGATATTTTTCCTGAGAACATCTGCTAGTCACAGTGCAACGCTTGGCATCACTGCCATGAGTTTTCTCGAGAGGTTCATTTTGTTCAACCTTACACCGCTAGGTCACAGGATACTGCACCACAACACTTTTTTGAATCAAAATAAAACTGTACCACTTTATTTTAGTTTAGAACAATATGTATGCTGAAAAATGAAAGGATAATTATTCTCAATCATATTTACTCGGTTTATACTTTGTCTGCAGATTTAAAAAAACAAATCACTAAACCAAGAAAATACGATCATGCACAAATTATTCAAACAAAGATACTTACAAATATTTAACTTTTAATTGGTGTTAAATTATACTAAATGATAGAGAAATGTGTTTATTGTAATACAATGAAAACTATTTTAGCCTAAGTCTTCCCACATTTCAATGACAAGCCCAGTTTGTTTCATGCAGTGATCTTTAAATTATTTTTTAAAACTTAAATTTGATTTGGCTGGGTGGATATGAATAAACTATAAACCATGTAAGTAATTTATCTTTACAGTAGTACAAATCTGATTAAAATATGTATAATAGTTTTCTTAGTGATCGTGTACAGAGAAATCGCCTTAGAAACCGGCCCCGCTCAGCTCTCATGGTGATCCATCCCCTTAAACTCTTTATTCCTTGAAGCAATATTTGATTTATTCTAAGCAAATAAAATTGTTGATGTGAAAACAGAAAAAGTTGTGTGGCCCTTAGCTCGCTATTCCTTCCACCACACCTAGGCGCGCACGTTCTGAACCTACCATTTATATCAGCACACGACTTATAAACTAACCTTATTCTAGAATAGACACAACATCCAAATACCCGGTCGTTAATTCATCACTGTGAAGGGGGGAAACTCACATTTCACTGATTATACATTTTTTGGCTATGCTGGGAATCGAGCCTAGGATCATTATACTAATTGGCAGACACACTGCCGACAAAGCTAGAGTGTCTGACTATTACCTACACTAATGAGGTAAAGAGGAGGTTGGAATTTAGAGAAAATATATTAACATTTTCGAGAAAGATAGTCACCTAGAAAAAAAAATTCTATAAAACTGGCCGATACTTGAACCCCTACCTCCAATTCTGTAACAAATCAGGTAATATATGCCTTAGTCCATGCTCCCAGCGGTGCGGATTTTAAAATTTCGAGATAATGGTTTTACTATTAGCATTATTCTTCTCGTTTTTCTTATAACTTCACTGACAAATGTGGAAACATTTTAAACCTTCGAATAGGTTGAGAAATAACACCTGGACACGAGAATTGAACCCAGGAACTTTGGCTTAGCGAGTCAATGCTCTACCATTGAGTTATCCAAGAACCATCCCGTGTTCAAGATCATTCTTCATCAAATTTTATGTCCCACGAAGCTTCGCCTTACAAATATCCTGACTTGATATGTATTGCCTTGTTCTTACATTTTAAACTTTGCTAAAAAGAAAAATAATTAACATAGGAGAAGGTAGTTTTTTTTACTTTCAACACCTCGGAGAGAAAGCATTGTAATCGTTAAAAAATAAATCGAACTCGAGATTTTGATAAATCTCGACGTTTCGTGACCCCCCCGAAACAAAAAAAGTTGTTTTCCCAATGCCGTCTGTCTGTACCGCGGGCGAGAGCCGAAATTATTTTATCGATTGGGCTAAAACTTGGTATTTGGTGTTTTTATAAGGTCCCCTCGAGGTATCTTTGGAATTAGATATCTAACCCTAAATTTAAGGGCAGTTTTTAATGAAGGGCAAAAAGATTGATTTTCTCAAAATCCGCTCTAACCATTTTGATTAAATTTTATATATAAACACTGTTTATCATTATAAATAAGATGGCAACTCTCATGTTCTCATGAAAATGACTTTGAGGGTGATTTACCTGGGGGGAAATTTTTCCCATTTTCATCACTCTCCGCAATTATTTGAGATACGAACCAATTTATCATTGTAGAGTTGTAATAGACCTACTATTAAATATCAAAATCTTTTATTTGAAATATATTTTTATGAAACCAATAATTTCTGAGCTATAAGCAAATATATAAACTTTTTAATTCAGGTGTTTGAGAATGAATTTGGTTCTTATGCTCTTTGGTGAACAAAGATGTTTCTATTTTCTCAATTTTTACCTAACATTGTTCCTAGTTCCTAATGTCATTGAGTAAGTAACAGTGTATATTATTTCATTCGTGATCCTTAGTTTAGTGTTTCTACAACAATGTATAGAGCTATTATTTCGTTTCACAAATCTCATGAATTTTTAATAAATGTATATTTTAATATAAAATCGGGAGAAAGTTAATGCGGTTTACCACACAACTTATTTATAGCTAATTAAAGATTATTTATACTTGTAAACATTTTATTTTAACAACTTTCAACTTTTAAAATGTTTTATTTCCTTAATTTAACAAATAGCCCGATGTGTGTGATTTTATTCTGTTAATGATGGACCTCACAATAGGAGATATTTATTTTTTTAAATATTGGCTGTGCCTTTATTAATACTTGACTAGCCCGGAGTGTCCCTACTAATGAAGGGAGCTATGTCGTTTACGGAACAACAGTTCTGCGAGTAATTAAGATTTCGCTTGACAATAATTAGTTGTCAGTCGTTCATTAACGTTCCTTTGTTAGTAATCGGGGATTATTTTCCTGTAGGATAGAAAGTGTCGGGTTTCGACGAATGCCCGTTCTTGCTACGAGGCCCGCTTCAACGTTTAATATATTTTATACGGGATGCTGTTTGTCTCCACGCAGTATCGGGTAGTCCCAATGCCATAGTCTAGTTCCTCCACTACGCCTCGAGGAAGAGATTATAAATAGTCCCAATGCCATAACCTAGTTCCTCCACTATGCCTCAAGGAAGGTATCATGAACTAAATGTATATACACATGAGCATTTTTTGTGTTGTACCAAATAAAAAAGTGACATTTCATTAAAATACGAGCCCGGAAATTATCACTAGAATCAAATCACTTAAACTAGAAATAAGTGCCCCTATGTTTTTGTGTTAGGTGTTTATATTTAACGCATACTTTCTAAACACATAGCTACGCGAGAAAAATACTTGCCCCTTAGTTTAGCTCAATCATTAGCCTAATCACTAGTATCCGAGTTTATGCTTATATTGAGTTCATGTACAGATATTAAATAATACTAGCGGACCCGACAAACGTTGTCCTGCCCGAACGTTGGCTTTTCGTTTGGGTGGCATAATTGATTTCGATAATAAAACAAATATTATGTGTTCATCACAATTACAAATTCACAATGAACTCAAATTAGTGAGTAATACAAATATCACAAATACAGTGTTTTTCAAGACAACATACAAAATAAAACATCTTTTCATTTTTGGCATTTCGCCCACAACTCCACAAATATCAGCTGTATCGAAAAACAAACATAACTATGAATTATTCTCAGAAGTTAAATTATTCATGAACTTTTCAGAAGGTTTTAACGGTCAATTATTGATGAACTTATGATTTTTTTAACGGTCAATTATTAATATTATATTCATTATTATAAATATTGGGGGGTGGGGTGAAATTTTGAGGTTACATGTTCTGATATGCAAAAAATCTAAAAAAAAAAATCCCCCCAAAAAATTCCCTAAAAAATAAAAAAATCCTGGAACCCGATTGCAGCGCCACATACCGGGTCCAATTGTGAATCTAAACCATCCACGGACCCACTCAAACACACACAAAAAATTTCTTCAAAATCGGTCCAGCCGTTTAGGAGGATTTCAGTGACATACACACGTACAGAAGAATTATATATATTAAGATTAAACAACGATGTAGGGACGAATCGCAATCAACTAAATATTTACTCGTTGGTTTCAACTACTAGGCCACAAGAATAATCTATAATAGAAGATTCACAACTATGGCAAACAAATTGGTTAAACTCTCAACAGATAAAGTTGATGTGTTTCTGTTGGCAAATTTTTCTATTTTAGTTTAATAGTTCTTTCTAGCATGTCGCTCTGGCAATGTATTAACGTCACCAATTTGTCGCACGTGACGGATATCTCGTTCAAACACAGGGACAGCACAGATATAAATATTCTAGTTTTGTTAATGCTCACTATCACTGTTTTAAACATTTGACTTTGACATTTGTATAAAAGTACACCTATGAATAATTAATCTAACGCGACACGGATAAGTTATTTAGATTAAAGTTTACTACAACCCGAACAGAGGCTACTTTGTTTGAAATTGTTATTTAAATGCGTCGGGGAAGCTTAGGGAAGCGCTCTAAAAATAGAATTACATTGTTGAAATATATATTTTAACTGCACCCCAGGCAAGCAAACGGATCTATTTGGTCGTTGCTTTCGGCCATCGCTTCTCTCTCTATTTATGTTTTAATTAATTTATGTGTCTATATTAAAAAAAAAAGTGTAGAGATTACTTTTGACAATGAATACCGGAATTATATTATAAACAGAATTTTATCAAATTAAAAAACAAAGCTTATACACAGAGGATGTACAAAAAAAAAAATTCAAAATGAGTGAATCTGTAATTTGGGATCTATCAATTTAAAAATTTATTTTTACAAAGGATAGATTTAAAATATGTCAGAAAAACTGACGCATGATGCGTCAACGATCCAGACCATCTATTTTAGTATTTTTATCAGGAGTTCTCTCTTTCGACAAGTCCGTTGCTTTTCCAAATTTTAGTCCTCCGATATGTCCTATCAGCATCTTCCTTTTCTTACATCCTAAAACTTAATCTTGTTTCCTTGTTTTGTATTCGTGCTCTTCCTCACCCTCTTCTCCCTTCATCCTTGCCCTCTGTGACGTCACTCAGTAAAGACACAATAATTACTATCGTGGAGAGAGAGATATTGTAAAGCCATACACGGAAAACTGGCCTCAGTTCACCTGACCTGAATTTAAATCTCGATATCCCCATAATCGGCATTTCCAGTATATTGTGAGAGTGACGCCTTAGACTATTCGGCCACACGCAATTAAATATTCTAACAAAATGATGATGAGGAGGGTATAATTTAGAGAAATGGAAAACTATTTAGGGTAAACACATATTCAGTTCACCAAACCAGATTTTTTTTCGCACCGGGTCTTACTACCCGTTAGTGTTGTACACTTATTTAATAATTACGCTAATGGTTTGAGGGATTATTAAGGTTGTATTTATAGGAAATGTGCTCGCATTTGCATAAAGGTAGAATGGGGAAAGCATTTAGGAAAATCACCCTCAATAAGCCTGACCAAGGTTCGAACCTCAATATCCCCGTAATCGATGGTATAGTCTACTGAGAGCGCAGTGCCTTAGACCATGCGGCCACAGAAGTGGGTCAACCAGTATTCGACCCTGACCCCCTCTCGTCTCTGTTCAAACAAGACTTGAGGTTTGATCTGCTCGCTCAACGGTGCGTGGATCTCAAAGCTAACATATTTTGTATGCAATTCATTTCCTAGATCTCCACTGTCGAAGTTGTCAAAGCTAGATGTAGGACACACCTATATATATATATATATACAACACGTGTCCTACAAACACATATAAGCTTGATTAAAAGTTGGAAAGCACATATCCCGGACATTTGTTCATCACGATATATGTCAATATCCCGAACTCATCATGAATATTAAAATGTCGTTCTATCGTTCCCACTCAGATGTCAAATGACGTAGTCAAGTCGGGAGATACGGACAAAATCGTTGATGTACGGACATTTTCCTGCTTTTCATTCACCCCGTGACCAACTGGTTTAGGACATATGTGTCTTGATCACGGGTAAGTCTGGTGGGGGGCAGTGGGGAGAAACGCCCCCTCTACCCCTAAATATTTTAGCTTTAGGGGAAAGTCCCCTCTTCCCTCTCGATACTTTTGATTTCAATATAACACTTACCCGATTCAGTGGTCGAACAGTCTGAGGCGTCGCTCTCGTATTAGACTGGCCTGTTGATGACGGGGAGATCGGGGTTTGAATCTTGGTCAGGTATAATGAGGGGGGGCCTTTTTTTCTAAACGGTTTCCCACTATCCCCAAGCAAATCAACCTTCCCCATTCCTAACCCATTAGCGAAATTAGTACATAAGCGTATAGCTCAAACGGGTAGTAAGACCCGGTGCTGAAAAAAAATATTGAATTGACTGATTTGTTTAAATAGTTAACTTAAGGTGAAATGTAAGGGGATGAGAGGAAAAGTCAGTGTTTTTGAAGTGTTTATGGCAAAACATTTTTGAATGAAATTTAAAAAAAAATTGCTCCAGTACAAATATATAATTTAATTTTCTTCACATGATGACCCCAAAATTTCTTAAATATCTGTCAAGGGTGTTCTGGGATTTAATGACAACTTTTTCTCTTCATTTAAAAAGTTTGTTAGATAATACTACCATGCTCATTATGAATATTCAACAACTGTTGATATCACCGTCTGGAGAAAATTAAACTCTATGTTTGTGCTGGAGCAATATTTTGTTTATTTTGGTCAAAAAAAAGTTTTGCCATAAAAACTGCAAAAACACTGGCCTTTTCTCGCCTACCCTTCCATCCCACCTTAATTGCAAACATTCAGTTACCACAGAGTATATCTGAGATTTAACACAAAGTTTTATACCCGGTATTCTTGGCCAGCAATTTTTCCAGTTTACATGCAATAGCTGTAGCAATTTTCCCACGAGCGTTGTTAACACCAATCTACACCTGTTTGACTAGTGAAATGGAATCTAGCACTGCCTCACCCCTTTTTACCAGTGATGTGATAGTTGTCGCCAATAATGCAAAGTTCGACTTAATAAATGCCTGACTGTCCTCCATGTTTGGCTCAGAGAACATATTATCTTGAGCAATTTGTATTGAAGCAGCTTCTTCACAGTCAAAACTCTGTACTATTTGTTTCACTACCTGGAAATGTTCACAATAATACAAGCATGCATTTAACCATTTGCCCCAGCGTGTGATGATAGGTTGTGGTGGTACCGCGATGTCCTGTGCTTCTGCTTTGAAATGTGCAACTCGTGAGGTTGCTTTTAAGAAAACCTTTTTAACGTTCGCCACAAGCCTGTCTACGGTGGGATAATTTGCTCGCACTTCTTCACAAACTCTATATAGAACATGTGCTAGGCACGTGTCATTTACCATTTTAGAGTAAAGTACCTTCAATGAATTAGCTGCTCGTACCACATATGGCACTGCATCACTTAGAAATAAAAGCACTTTGTCATGTTTTATGCCCTCAGGCCACAGAAGTAACATAAAACTGTCAAACATTTTGGATCTCGTCAAGTAATTGGCCTTTTCTAATACTTGGGTGGTCAATAAAAATATTTCACCTGGTCTATCCAATTCTAATGTTCCAATCACAACATTGGCTGCACAGCGCCCCCCACAGCATCAGTGGTCTCATCGATAGAAACACACAGCTTCTTCCTGCGAGTACTGCACCTTATTTTATTTATTCTTTGTAGCACTATGGTAAGTAATCCTTTGTAATGTTGACTCGTCTGGTATTTCTTGGTTTGTGTATTTTTCCAAAAATGCACGTAGTTTTGGATTATAGAGTTTATATAGTGGAATGTTTGCTGACACTAACACACACACAATTCTTTGCTAAACTATGAGTACTTTGTGGATGTTGAATCAACTGAAGGTAGCAAGCGTTGAACTGCTGTTTTCTTTGATGCACGCTCAAGAGCACGCACGTGATTCTCGCGACCAATATAGTTTGTCACAATAAACCGTCTTTCAGCCGATACTTTGGTTTCGCACAACTTACAATAATGTATGCTTCCATCAGTAGAAAACACACTATTATCAAACTCGGCTACTATTTGTCTTAAATGAACTGACACACTAGGCTTAATTTTAGGGCATTTTCAAAGTGGTGCTGAAATGCCACAGTGTACTGAACGTCACAGAACAACTACACCAACTGCAGGCTGTTAATTGTTCATGAGAAAACCACGCCTTCCCCTTCCATCCTAACAGCTGTATGAGCAAGGTAAGTGCTTGTGGCTCAAAGTAACATTACAGACATTCCATTCCGCAAATAACTTGCTTCCAACAAAAGCTAGTGTAGGCCTGTCTTTGTATAGCCAACTAACCTTCAGCCAGTTATTAGTAAAATAATATGATGTTGAAATATTTTATTTCAGTATTTTGAAATAAGTGTTTTTATAAACCACTACTTAAGGCTTGGAGACGTAATTTCATAAAATAATATGACAACATGACAAAATGACCTAAAATGGCAACATTTTTAAAAAAATGACTGAATAATTCTCAAAAATCAAAGAAAACCCCCTTAAAATTAAAAAAAAAAGAAAAAATTCAAAAAAAGTATATATTTGTAAAGGGTATGTCTTGAACAGAGTTGATATATATTGGAGCATTGCTCCAGACCGCTCAGTAAAAAGATGACATGTCATCCACATCCTAGCGTTACTCATTATGTTTAATCATGTGGATCTGTCTCACACACACATTAATTTGTTTTATATGAGGTCAGGTTTGTAATCTGGGCTGGGATTTTACTTAAAGTTCTGCCTTCTTCACGCCTACGTTATTAGTACTAACAGTCCAGAAGGATTCGTAAGACACGGAGTACAAAAAAAAAAGAGAGAGAGAGAGAGATTATAACATTAATAAGTAAAATACTAATTGAAATGTACAAAATATTAGATTTATTTTAACAAATCTTACCTTTACTTTAACTTGTAATTGTAATCGAGTGGTTATTGTGGCAGATCCGGGCGTTTCCTCAACTATTTCAGTAGCCACGTAGCTAATCCTGTTAAGGCGAGATATTTAGTGATAGGTGTGCTGACCTAGGTTAAGTTGGTATGTAGCTCGTGAATTGATACAATTTTTGGCTTTGTAAAATACATATTATATACCCCGTATTGAAACAAAATAACCT
This sequence comes from Timema bartmani, assembly GCA_902151455.1. NCBI lineage: Eukaryota > Metazoa > Arthropoda > Insecta > Phasmatodea > Timematidae > Timema > Timema bartmani. Next base: position 255,870 of record CABFWB010000190.1, read on the forward strand.
TTCAATTTAACCGCACAAATATATCGTAATTTGGTAATGAATGACAAAGAACACAATCATTTTACAGACACAGAGAATACTCCCCTGTATCTATTTGAATAAATACGACTGATGAAATCATAATCAATTTATTCCCCTGCGCTTACACCCCAATTACACTGAAAACACGCAGCTGCAGGCTGTCCTCTCCATTCTCGGTCGAACAAGTCCAAATTCATAATTAGTGAAGCGCAATAATTAATATCTTTGGCGTTATTGCCGACATGGTGTGCTACTGCAGTCTCGCTCATTTGGGGTAGCCGCCGCGGGGTTTGGGGTTGGGGTTCCGCATCCACCCTACCCTCTTCGCTTCCCCTCGGTCCTGGTTAGACACGACCCCACAAGGCGCATTCTGATTATCTATTGTTTATTAATTAGTATATTCATTGAAATCATGTATTGCTGGACATGCCGTTCACTTTCAGTCCAGACTGTGGCCACCAGTGCTAGTCTGAGCGCTAGCGTGCCTGTCCCCTTGATACTAGAGGTCACGTTTCGATCCTCCAGACGGGTAATTTGGGGGCTGCCTTTATTTTCTATTTAGTTTATTATCCTATTTACCAGATAGTCTGGCGCATTTTTCTTAAAATCAACCCTCCTCATTATGGTATATTTTCCTCCTTTATCACGTTCAACACAAAGGTTATTAATGACCAAATATAAGGAGTGTATACGAGTAGTATATTTTAATAAGAATTGTAACCGCATTCAAGCGCATTTTGAAGAGCGGTTATAGCAGCGCGACATAATGAGCACCCCCACGTCTCTATTCTGACACCTTATAGTAAGTCGGAGATTTCTCAAAAGGGGAATCTACTTGCCGTGTACAGTTCAGCAGCCAGTGTCCTAGGAAAAAAAACTCTCGAAGGCTCCATTATCCCATCATGGATGCTTCCTTCGAGCGTAGCCACGTACGTATACGCGTGCAATGAGCGATTTAAGCCTGATTTACACGCTTCCAGTTATTCACCCTTTCGATATGCCAGTTTCTCACTCATTAAAGTTCTCTATTGAATGCCAGGTCCTGGTACAGTCCAGTCACTGGCAAGGAGTGATTTACACCTGTGCCAGTAACTGACCTGCCGCAAGCCAGCAGCTGTTCTGTCCTGTAGCTCGCCCAGTCTGGGTACAAGTGGTCAGTTCTTCAAGTAGGGTCCTCGCATTAGTTGTTCTTTATTACAATGTATGAAGAACGGCGAATACTTGTTAGAAAAGTGTTGAGGATATTAACTATGTTTGCTCAAACACCCACGTCTGCTAAGGGTGACCCTGTCCATAATACTTCATGGTCCCTTTATAGTTCTACTAGTTTCAATGTTAACTGGACTCATGGATGTTGACCTAGAGGTCACGGTTTCAATATCCCGAGGGATCTTTCTCAAAACAGGAATAATTCCCACAGTCACCAGGGTTTGGTTTGTTAGGCATAGTTTAGGCTAAGATCTTCATTGACAAGTTTACTATGGGAATACTTAGAAATGTTGAGATCGAGGTCGTTAACATTTTCAATAATGAAAGAAAGTTTGGGGTGGATATTATTAATTAGAATGTTACATTCATTGTCAAAAATAATTAGGATATCATCTACATATCTGCACTAGAATTTTATGTTAAGCAAATTGTTGAAGTTATTGAAGATGATAGTTGTGTGTAGTTGTAGGACTATTTTTAGAATTTACATTTTTTGTTTCAACGTTATAAATCTTTACAACTCGCTGACTAAAAATTAAAATTCCTTAACATGGGAAATCGTATCTTTATAATCCGTGGAGTCACAGGTAGGCAACCTGCTTGACGACACATTCAATGGTCGTGTTAGTTTCCACGGGCAACAGAAATAAGGCGCGACTCTTCCAAAGGAGTGGCAGCCGCGGGTTGTGCTAGGATAGCCATTGCATGATTACATATTATTAGAAAATGTCATACCAACAATATTTTGAGTTATAGGGTTGTTTATCGACTCGAAGGACTGGTGGTCTGGAATTCAAGATCATGATCTAATCTTTCATCAAAGAATTCTACTGACGTACAGAAATACTTGGAAAAAGTATTTTCATCTTTCGTTCTTTTGTTAAATAACGTTTAGATCTGTTCTATTTTTAGTCTTGTTGAAAGTAGAGGGCTAAGACGGCCGCCTTGATCAGCGAGAAAGTAATAATCGCTGTCAGGCCACAAGGCTTGAAATACAATGTTCTGTGTCGTTTTATGGAACTCCTATTCCATTCTGTCTAATTCTTTACCCCCTTTAGCTCTTCATCTACAACCACTCCTATCGATAAGAAAAAATGGAAATAAAACTATGGGATTTCTTATTTCATGGTAAAGAAGAAAGTTTGCTGCTAGTTCTCAAATATCTTGAAATGTTTTGTTGTGAACCTATCACGATTATTATTATTATTATTATTATTATTATTATCACCACGTCTTACTACCCGTTCGGGTTGTACGCACTTACGCTAATGTGTAATGGTAGGGTGACTGTGAGATGAAATGGAGGACACACAGTTTAACGTGGAATCCGAACCACGGTGGAGTCCTGGCATTACACACATTCACAAGTTGTGGTTAATACACGTCTTGTCAGAGGTGAAGGAAGGGTTTGGCAAACAGATAAATCTGTGCCGGGACCGAGGATTGAACCCTGGACCCCCAGCACAGAAGTCTGACACCTTACCCCTAGACCACCAGGTCACCAACCTAACAAGAAATTATTGTATTTG